>JALIZH010003413.1:0-44471 GCA_030522465.1 Rhipicephalus appendiculatus | reverse complement strand
AACAAAATTATCTGCAACAATACCTGCAATGCATTTTCATTGAAAATATCAAGTAATAAGTTATCGCCACACGTTGCATTACGAAAAAAAAAAACACGAAAACAAACTAGTGGGGAGTTTTTTGCGCACGAGATTCTTGGCTACATTCAGAAGCGTCGCCTGGAAGGAGAGGGCCGGGACTCTGCTTGAAAACAGTTTGCAGCTCTCAAACGAAAATGTGGCGCTCTTCGCAGAACAGTTGACCGTTGCGACAAATTGAGAGAGAGAGAGAAATAGATCAAAAGGAAAACGCAGGTAAGTTTGCGTGGTACAAGTAACCGGTTTGCTACCCTGATAAGGGGTGGGGAAATAGGGGTTGTAAAGAGGACAGAGCGAGAGATATATAAAATAAAAACGGAAAAAAAACAACACACACACATGGACGCACACGCAGGACGTTCAAACTAAAGCAATTCAGAGACCTTTTGAACGCTGGAAGCGCTTGTACAGCCTTGTACAGAGACGTTAGGTCCGGTCGATGGCGCAAGATTCGTTCTTCCAAAAGAGTTCGGTCATCCAGTTCATCAAGCGCGCTGCAAAGCGACTCTGTCTGTAAACAGTACTGTGGGCACTCACCCAGAATGTGGTGAATAGGTTCGTCACTGCCTCAATGGTCACATGCAGCGGTGTCGGCCGCAGAAAACTCCGTTGCAAACTGACCCTACGCAGGTATCATGTCGTGTAAGGAGTCGCGTTATAATGTGTAAGGAAGCTCTTTGGAAGAGTAGAGTAACAACCAGGCATGACAGAATGCGAACTGCGGAACGGTCAAGTGGGTTGTTGAATGCTCCAAACGATCGCAAAAGCTGTTGTTGTTGTTTCCTTTTATACGGCTCATACCCACTCCGGGGGATCGGCCAAGAGATCACTATACGAAGAAGTTGATGATGATGATGATGATGCTCCTTGTATGGTTGGCACCTACCCACTCAGGGGGGTCGGCCAAGAGTCGGGCTTTTCGCAAAAGCCTCAGGCATACTTCTTCATCGTCGTCAGCCACAGCATCAACAAAGTGCACGTAATGACTTACAAGTGTGTAGCGGGTACAACGCTTTTCAGAAGAATGATGAATAATGTCATAGTGGACGCTTGCGTTGTGGATACCATTCAAGTGTGTTTGTAGTAGTTGCCCCAAGAGTGTTTAAAAAGGACTCTAGAAGGGCAGCTCTTCCAGCTTTCGCTGTGATTTCCAAACATTAAAAATGGGCGCTTATGCGTCACCAACGGAGCCACGGGGCTGTGCGGTCATGGAAACGTGAATGTATCTTACGCCAGCACGAGACGAGTAGCTCATACCACGTTGTGACGTCGGGGTACAGTAGGAACCGAAACTAGGTTTTAAAAACATACCGTAATTAGTTTTGCAGGGTGCACTCGCGCTTAGCAGTACATTTTGTAGTCTCTAGAGGCATTGGCCTTTCATTTGAGGCATGAAAAGAACAAACAAAAGTTTTCGCGTCAGTGCCATTTTAAGCCCTCCTCCTAGAAATTTCAAACCTACCATAGATTAGTGGAGTTTCTTTTGACAACCGTAATTCGGCGAAACGTTTAACATCCCTCCCTTCCCACCGCTTCTTTGTTTTCTTTTTATTCACGAAATACCTCTTTTCTTTTACACGCACAATTAGTCATGACACCCCCGCCCCCCTTTCACTCCCACATCCACAGTTGCCCTCTCCGCCTCCTTTGTTCAGATTGGAGGAGACGGTACGGAGCTTACACAGGCAAGCGCTAAGCAAATCTGTTGTAGCCATGAAGAAGAGAAGTGCACTTGTCGGAATGTCGGAGCATACTACCCCTGATTACGAATTTTTTCGTACAGAGCTTCCATGTTCCGCTTCCTGGAGTTTTTTCAACATCCTGAAGTTATTGACGTTTCGTAAAAAGCAAGCTACAGTAGATCACAACACGAAACTGATAGGCAAAGGCGAAAAGCGTGGCCTTTGAGATAAAAGAAGTCATGAAGGTTTGTCTTGAAGGCATAACCCACTGAGGACAATTTTTGTGCAATGAAGGAACACAGCAGCACCCTTTAGCAACCTGACTTTAGCGCGTCTTGGTTGTCAAGCACGGGACGTCTCGAACAATAAGAACTCATGGCCTTCCATCGTCATGTAATTGCCCTTACAACTGATCTACGCTCCCATATAAACCAAGCTAATGTCAATGACAAAAGAAGCTGCGAGATCAAAGCTCTCAAGCGTGGCCCTTGAGATCGTACAAGCGCGGTTCTTTGTCTCGGAGGCCCTATCGGACTCAGATAAGCTTTTTAAAGTTAACGACAGATGACAGCACTCCGCAGGCCGACCGCGAAATCTCGGAAGAAAGTGACTACTGCTGACAATGAATCAACAGTGTTTCTACACGCGTGGCGCCATCCGGACATCAGCATTCCGGGCTAGATGCCTAGAAACGATAACACCTGCGCGGGATGCGTCGGCATTTTTCTTTAGTTTTTTTTTTCTTCTTGCTCGGCCGTGTTCGACTTTACGAACGTTTGGTTCCTAACTTTCCTTTAGAACTGCCCTAATAGTACTGGTGGCAGGGTGTCGGAACGAAATGTGTTTCGTTACGGTTTTAGTTTCGTTCCACCGCAAAAAGTTCCGTTCCGTTTCTGTTCCGGAACGAAAAAAAAAAGTTCCATAACGGTTCGTAACGTTATTTATTTGTATGCGAAATTTCGAATTTAGAGTAACGATAAAAATACACTAAAAGCTCGTTAATTCGAACTCGCTTAATTCGAACTTACAGTTATTTCGAACTGACACAGCCCTATGTATTTCTATGTGGGAAAACTCCCGATAATTCGAACGCGTCGGTATCTACTACGGTTAATTCGAACTGGGAGCCCCCCGGCTTTTGTCCCTCCTCGCAGAAATCGGCCCAGACAGATCACATAAATTACACATTACTTTTATCTGTGTAAAACAAGTGTAGTGATTGATTTCCATGTATGCTTTTGGTTGTAAATGTCATTTGTCTGCTGCTGCTGCTGTATGGGTGGCTCGGCTCGGTCAGGCAATATTTGCCTTTAGCCGTGCCTCCTTGGACAATTTCAAAATTGTTCTAAATAAACTAAGAAAGAGAGACTTTAAATTTTGATTGTGTTAACTCCGCCATGTTAATGAACGTGTTTTGGAGCACAAGTAGCTTCGTATATTTTGGCATTAAGGCTCACTGCTCACGTGAATGCAAGTCGCTGCTTGTTTCTGGCGTATCACTGACTGATCAATAAATTCTGTTCGCTGTTAGAGCATGAACTTAATTTACGAAATTGCCTGCCACAAACGTGTAGTATCACCTAATTTGCCAGAACGAGTCCACGTGGCTTATCTGGGTTCTCTCGACACAGTGTGGCGCGATGTCTGTTCTTTCTAGCTCCTGCCCGCTAATTCAAACACCGCTTAATTCGAACAATTTTATAGTCCCATTAGAGTTCAAATTAACGAGCTTTACTCTGTTGGATTTGTCGTATAATTACTCACGCTCCTCTTAAGAAAGTGGGACAGGGGTAGAACACGTTCTTGCCACATTAAGAAGAGCACAACTAACTGTACCACGAATTCCCACAAATCATCGCAAACCAGTGCCCTTCTAAGTTATAGCAGACTTTTTTGAAAAGTGAATTACGAATATTTTGAGCACGCTCAATACTTTGTGTCAAGGGAGTGAGTATGATCTCAGAAGCAGCCCGTCATCGATTGTACCTCTCATATGAGAGACCACTGTTGATTAAAACAAACTTGCGCGCCGAGAATGCCCTCTCCACGCTGTAATGTGTCGCGGGCACACGAAAGTCCACTTGAGTTATTATAAACATCTCTGGTGGCCACTGTTCTCGTTTTTCACACAATTTCAACTCATGTTTACTTTGGAAGGAAGGAAGCAAACAGAAAGGGAGAAGGCAGGGAGGTTAACCAGAAAGACTTCCGGTTGGCTACCCTACACTGGGGGATTAGGGAAGGGGAATAGACAGATGAGAGAGAGAAGGAAAAGAGAGAGAGAGAGGCAGTGAAATTCAGTGCAGCGTGTGGAACTGCACCGCAAGTTATAGGCGTTCACACAAGCCCGTCGTCCTCAAAAAGCACGAGAGGGCTTTCGCTGCCTTGTGGGCTGTCGAGAGATGTGGACGGTGCTGTAATAGCACCTGCACAGAAAGTGGCCGATCATCCAGTCGCTGCAATGCGTTGGCAGGTACTTGTCTCTCTGAGGCAAAACGAGGACAGTGGCACAGCAGGTGTTCGATATTTTCGTCGGTGCCGCAAACATCGCATGCCGCACTGTCAGTCACTCCGATTAACGTTGTATAGGCTTTCGTGAAAGCAACTCCCAACCAAAGGCGATAGAGAAGCGAAACTTCGCGACGATGAAGGCCGGATGGAGGCTGGAGTTGCAGTGAAGGGTTAAGTTGATGCAGTCTCGTCTGTTGTAAGTTTGGCGCGTTCCACTCAGTCAGTGTGAGACTGCGGGCCAGTTGACGAATCTGCCTCGCAGCGTCTGTTCTTGAAAGCGGAATTGGAACGATGTTTGCTTCCTGATGTGATTGGCGAGCAGCATTATCTGCGGAAACATTTCCGTTGATACCACAATGTCCAGGTATCCACTGAAAGTCAATGTCGTGGCCTTTTTGTATTAAGTGGTGGTGAAGTTTCACGGTTTCATATGTCAACTGTTCGTGACATCCGCGTCGGAGAACTGACCGCAGGCACTGTAACGCCGGTTTTGAGTCATAAAACACAGCCCATTTACTTGGTCTTTCTTCAGAATTGATGAGTTTCAGTGCACTACGCAGAGCCGCGAGTTCTGCCGCCGTAGACGTCGTCGCATGGGAAGTCTTAAACCGCAGAGTTACCCCTTGTGATGGTATAACCACTGCTCCACCAGAACTGGACGACGTAGTCGAGCCATCCGTATAGATGTACACGTGGTTACTGTAGTTCTCGTACAGTAGGAGTAGGCTCAATTGTTTTAGGGCGTGTGTGGGTAAGTCTGATTTTATCCGCAGTCCAGGAATCGTTAGGTGAACTCGCGGGTGGCTCAAGCCCCACGGAGGAAGCAGTGGCTTTGACGCAGGGGTGTACGCCGCATTAAATATTGAGCGGTGCTTGCAGACAATGGCGCCAAATGTCGTGCGGGGCCTTTCAGCGGCGAGGCTCGCCAAGTGGTGAGATGGAATCCTAGCATAATGCCTGATGTACGTACGCATTGTCTCGATGGTAATGTGCGTCGCGATTGAGTAATCTTGAGTGATGGCAATGGTTTCCGCCGTTGAAGCACTGCGGGGTAGCCCAAGGCATATTTTAAGAGCTTGAGCTTGAATGCTCTGAATCGTGCGCAGGTTAGTCTTGCCGGTGTTAGATATTGCAGGTAAACTGTACCGCAGGAATCCAATGAACAACACCCTGTACACTTGTAGCATAGAGGGTATGTGTACTCCCCATTTCTTTCCTGCGAGGAATCTGAACATGTGACATATAGCGGTCAGCCGCTTCTTCACGTAGTTCACGTGCGGAGTCCAAGACAGGTTTCTGTCTATTATGACTCCTAAGAACCTGTGGCTTCTGCTGAACGATATGTGTTCTCCGTTAATTGATAAGCCGTAAGCAGACATTGGCTTCCGCGTGAATGCTACCACTGCACATTTTCCGCACGACACCTCGAGGCCTTGTTTACGAAGGTAGCATGACGTCGTTGTGGATGCCTTCTGAAGGCGGGCGCGAAGCTGGGAGCCTTGTCACACCTGACGTCCAAATGCAGGTGTCATCAGCGTAGATAGAAAGTTCTACGGAACTTGGTAGGTGTTCGACTAGTCCAATGAGGGTTAGATTGAAAAGCGTAGGGCTAAGCACTCCTCCTTGAGGGACTCCTCGGCTACTGCAATACTCAGGTGTTGGGCCATTCACTGTGGTCACGTAGAATGATCTCAACTGTAAGTAGCTGCACACCCACATATATATCTTGCCACCAAGACCTACTGTTTCTAAAGCACTAAGGATGGCTTCATGGGGGACATTATCGTAAGCCCCCTTAACGTCTAGAAACAGAGCAGCGCACAGTCTCTTACAGGCCTTCTGGTGTTCAACATCTTGGAATTCTTGCCTAGGGTATGCGCTAGTTCTGTACTCCGTAATGTGCATTATTACTCACGTTGCATGACCTCAGTTGTTCCGGACTGTCAAGTTTCCGAGTGAAACGAAAAATGGTGAAAAAATTTCGGTTTCACTCTGGAACGAAATAATAGATAACGTTTCGGTTACGTTTTCGTTCCGGTAAAAAATATTGTTTTTCGTTTTTTCGTTTTTCGTTTTGGGTTTTCGTTCCGTTCCGATACACTGGCTGGTGGAACAGTGTCTACGGTGCTCGGCTCCTGACCCGAAGACCGTGGGTTCGATCACGGCCGCCGCGGTCGCATTCAGATGAAGGCGAAATGGTGGAGGCCCGTGTACTGTGCGAAGTCATCATCATCATCATCATCATCATCAGCCTGTCTACGCCCACTGAAGGGCAAAGGCCTTTCCCATGTTTCGCCAATCAACCCGGTCCTGTGCTTTCTGCTGCCACGTTATACCTGCAAACTTCTTAATCTCATCTACCCACCTAATTTTCTGTCTCCCCCCTCACGCGTTTGCCATCTCTTGGAATCCACTCAGCTACCCTTAATGGCCAGCGGTTATCCTGCCGACGTGCTACGTGCCCGGCCCATATCCATTTCTTCTTCTTGATTTCACCTATGATATCCTTAACCCCCGTTTGTTCCCTGACCCACTCTGCTCTCTTTCTGTCTCTTAAGGTTACACCTATCATTTTCCTTTCCATCGCTCACTGCGTCGTCCTCAGTTTAAGTTGAACCCTCTTTGTAAGTCTCCAGGTTTCTGCTCCGTAGGTAAGTACCGGTAAGATGCAGCTGTTGTATACCTTCCTCTTGAGGGATAGTGGTAGACTACCATTCATGATTTGATAATGCTTGCCGAATGAGCCCCATCCCATCCTTATTCTTCTAGTTATTTCACTCTCATGGTTCGGCTCCGCGGTTACTTCCTGTCCTAAGTAGACGTACTCCTTTACAACTTCCAGTGTCTCGCCACCTATCGCAAAGCGCTGTTCTCTGCCAAGATTGTTCCACATTACTTTAGTTTTATGCATATTAATTTTCAGACCTACTCTTCTACTTCCCGTATCCAGTTCAGTAATCATAAGCTGTAATTCGTCTCCCGCGTTACTCATCAATGGAATGTCATCAGCGAATCGCAGGTTACTGAGATACTCTCCATTAACTTTTATCCCTAACTCTTCCCAATCTAGGGCCCTAGATTGTGCGATGTCAGTGCACGTTAAAGAACACCAAATAGTCAAAATAGTCAAAGGAGCACTCCACTACGGCGTCTCCCATAACGATATCGTGTTTTTGGGACGTAAAGGCCCAGATATTATTACTAGATCTGCCCTAATGATTTGAGCGCGTGTAGCAATGAGGTATTTTGTTGTATACGTCGGAAGAGACACTTGGACACGATCACGGCAAACGATCACAGAGTTGACTGATTCTTGATTTAGAAGAGTGTAACAGGAAGGATAACAAAAACGAAGTGCTATTAGTGATTGTAAGAGGGGTCCATCATGGGCAATCTTTTGTTTACCGTTCTATTTTTTTATTTTATGATTTTTTTTGACACTCTTCCAGGATACTGACCGAGATTACCCTCGAATTTCAGGATTATGAAATGCACGAAAGGGACGCCTCGTCTACTTTTAAGTCTGAGAATGCTCGTGGCAATGTTCTAGAGTGAATAATTATTTGCGGAGCACTAAGGCGCCGGCATTCATAGTTGAAATGTATCGTGGAGCATTCTTGCTCCTCGCTAATGTTGTTCTTTTTTCATTTAGGAATAATCTTTTCGTAATGGACCTATCCCGAAGTTTATCACATCTGTTGGCCCCTGGAGCCTCAACGGTACTCAAATTTCTTCAGGTGAAAAACAGTGCACAGTCATCAGCATATATAATATGAAATTATAATTCTCACCCATGTCGTTAACGTCAATTACGTAGTATAAAAATAATACAGACCCCCATAATACATTGTGGTACCTGGGTTTTATTTGTTTGTTTACGTGTCTCGAAGCAATTTATCTCAGTGTACTGAGACCGCGCACTTAAGTATGATTGGATAAGTTTGAGTGGTATTTCCTTCAATCCAGAGCATTCTGATTTATTTATTAACAGTTCATGAGATACGTGATCTAAGGTTTTACTGAAATCCAAGAACACTGCAACTGTCCAAACCCGCTTTTCGATGGAATTCACTTTCTATTGCAAGTTTATTTCTAAAACCATATTGGTATTCGCTTATTAAATTGTGCTTTCTCGAAAAAACTAATTCCATCGTTTATTTTTTTTCCATCGCACTTCGGGAAAATTGGTAGTATCGATATTAGGTGATAACTGCTTAAGTTATTTTTATCTACCGACTTATATATTACAATAACTTTGCTAGATGCATGTTGGTCGGAAAAATACCAGTTTATAACACTAAGTTGTACTTGTGTGCTAGCACTTCCGCTATGAGGTCTGATACATACTTCATTGATCACCAGGCCCGTAGCCACAATTGCTTTTCTGGGGGGGGGGGGGGGGGGGGCACCTCTTGAAAACATTGAAAACCCCCCCATTTTAATCATTTTTTCTCGGTAAAACACCCCCCCTCTATCCGAATTTCAGGGGGAGTGGTGGCCCGGGCCCCTAGCCTCCCCTTCCCCCCCCCCTGGCTACAGGCCTGTTGACCACTTTTGTATGTCTGCCGGATCACAGCTCTGACTATTTTTTGTTCTACTAAATAGCGTAGTTACTTCAGATGTCGAAGTTGGTTTAAGAAAAAGCGTGTTTCATAACGGATTGATGTCAGTTGTTTTTTGTTCGCTCTCTGTGGCATTTCCTATTTGGACAAAAGAAGTAATTAAATTTTTCTGAAAAGTCGATCGCGTTTAATATCTTTCCATCAATTTCAAGCTTACTTATCTTAGTGGCAGCGGCTCCATTTGTTCAGTACTTTATTGAACTTTTTCCACGTGGCATTAAACTGCTTTGGACGTTCTCAGTCAAAAATACGACTGTAATGTACGCCCCTTCTCTATCTTTATTCAAATGATTTCTAGGAGCCTTTTATTCCACCAATAACTCCGCATTACGTGTTTCGACGAACTGCTGGTAAAGTATATTTTTATGGTTTATATAACGCTTAAGATAGTTTGTTATACACTGCTTTCGCGATTTCCTAGGCTTCTGATATGTCTAAAGAGTTGGAATAGTGTTGTATTACGAGTTATTTGCGTCTTCATCAGCCAATATATTACTCCAATTTGACTACCTGATGCGGCGCCTAAAGCGATCAATGTTTTGGTCTTGTTAAGCATTACGTGAATTATTTCAGTTTCAAGTGCACCGGAATGGTATGCATTTTTAGCAAAATAAATATATGCAAGTGATCGCTTATGTCAGAACTTGTCATCGCTGAAACTGTTTGTTCTGCGGTTGAATTGGTAAGAATATGTCTAGCAATGACTTCGTAGATTCAGTAACACACGTAGGCATAAAAGTGACATTTCTAAATGAGTGGTACCTGAGCAGGGATCAAAATTCATTACTTGTAACTGAGTTGTTCTAGGCATCAATATTAAAATCGTCCCCTACAGTAAGCATATAATTCCAAGCACTTGGATGTGAAAAAGACGATCAAGAAATGCTAGGAAACCAACTACAAAACCGCCTGGAGGGAGAAACAGAACGAAAAATGCGTTTGCTCCCTCCTTTAGGAATGGGCATTCGTAGATTTTTGTGACAAGACTATGTTCTTGGATTACTTCCCAACAGGCCCGTAGCCAGAGGCGATGCTCTAAAGGCCCGGGCCCCCCGCACCAGCCTCCCGTCCCCCCACTTGAATTTTGGTTGGTGGGGAGTGTTTTACCGAGAATAAATAATGAAAATAGGCCTTTTTCAAAGCCTTCAACAAGTCCACCCCCCTTCCACGAAAATATTTTGTGGCTATGGGTATGCTTCACAAGTGTGAAGTGCATTTAGAATGACAACGTCACCCCTTCTGCTGTCCATGTCACTTAATAAAGAACGGCTTGAACCCTTGCAGAATAAAATTTTCTGACTTATCGGTATACCATATTTCTGTGAACATTATAATGTCAAAGTTTGAGCCACACGATTCCAACAGCGCAGTGACATTTCCCTTATTTGCTTGAAGTGATCGGGCGTTTGAAGGCACCGCTTTCAATACACCACTGGCGTTTTTTCTAGATTTTAAAACGTGCTGAATGTCCTCAGGGACGACATAAAAAGCCGACATCATTCTAAAAGAGAGCCGTTCCTGAATACTTAAAAAGCTTTAATTGTTCAGCGCTGCTAATTTTTTTGAGTCGACCAGACCAGTCGCATAGCAACATATACCGAATGGGGCCTTCGTCAGAGGGCTACACCCTCGGAGACTTTACATTGAAAAGGAACAAAAGTTAAGCTGTTCCTACTCTTGCAATATAAATCATTCATTAGGTCACCTGTGTAAATTAACAAGAAAGCATTTATTGAAATAACTTTCGCTTAACATGGCTGAAACTTAACGTTACAAAAAATTGGTGCCTGTTTCCTGGATTTCTGCCGCGGTAAAGTATCTGATGCCGTTTTTTTTTTTCAATGTACAAAAGATTTACAAATGAAAAAAGGACTAAAGTTGTATATGTTCTTACGTTCACGGCTATTGTTCGGTTAAGTTTACCTGTTAACCTGCCAGTAGTCACTGCGCACTCACACAGCACACGCTGCAGTCGCTTGGCAGTTGAGGTGCTGTGCTGCCAAACTCAAGCAGACGGGTTTGACTGCTAGCCATAAAAGCAGAATTTGAATGCAGGCTTAATCCCAGAACTACCGTGTACTTAGGTTCCGGTGCACTTCAAGATGCGCAGGTGGTAAAATTAATCGGGCGCCCCAAACTAAGGCTCGCGTTAAAATAGTAAAATCGGGGTTATTACACCCGAAATCCACGATGACATTCTGAGGGACGCCGTGGTGGGAGGCTCCGGTTATATCGACCATCTGGCATTCTTAATAATGATATCTGGGGTGTGACGTTCAAAAACCACGATATGATAATGTGCAAAAACGAATGTTTTTGCAACTTTGTCACCACCTGTACACTTTATTTCGCACTATAGAAGTCTCAAAATATTTTGCTCTGTAGTGAAACTTTCTGGAAATACGCTAATACTAAGTATCACATTTCCCTGAATGTTATCTTTCTACAAAGAAATCCCCAATATGGACCATAATGCGCTTCTTCAAGGCCGCATAAAAACCCCAAGAAAGGGTAAAAGTTCGAAAAACCTTATTTAGGTAAAAAGTAGACCGTAATATACAGCAACATTGTGACTACGACAGTTGCCTATGTGCCCGTCGACGTCACGGTAAGCCTGAACGCCATTTCCAAACAGAAGCTTCATGACTTCTTCAAATTGGCCCCTGGTCTGATTCAAGAAGTTCGCGTGAATCCCAGGAAAAATATCATTGCTGTTGACACAACAGACGAGAAGACGGTGCAAGCCCTCCTAGGTCTGACTCAGCTATGTGGTGTAAACGCGCGGGCTTATGCTCCACAGGGCGCCAATGTGACAGCTGGTGTTATATCGGATGTTGACCTAGAACTTTCAGACGACGTTTTGAAAAGCATGATCGTTTGCACGCCACCATGCAGAATCATCAGCGCTCGAAGGCTCGGCTCTTCAAGGTGTGTGAAGATTCTTTTCGACTGCGAAAAGCTACCTAGTCACATAAAAGCCGGACTAGTGCGATACCCGGTTCGACCATTCATACCAAGGCCTCTACAGTGCCGTAAATGTCTCAAGTTTGGACATGTACAGGGTTTTTGCACAAGTGTTGTGGTCTGTGCTAAGTGTGGCGCAAATCACAACGTAACTTCTTGTGACAGTGCGACATCTCGATGCCCTAACTGCAATGGTGAACACCTGGCAACAGACAAAGAATGTCCCAAGCTAAAGAAAAAGCAGAAGGTCCTGAAAGAGAAAGCTAAAAAAGAAGGCATCAGGAGAAAAGACGCCTAGCCGTAGTGCCCGTCAAGCAGCTGCAAACGGCGCAACTGAGGATGTAACTACACGTTCGAAGAAAAGTACAGTCAGCGTAAATCGAAGCGACGGAGGGAGGCGCAATTTCAGCATTTCGGGAACATCGTGGCCGGCGCTTCCATCAAATCCGTCGGAAACAGCCATTCCAAAGGTCGCTCCGCAAAAAATGTCGGAACCAGCTTCCGCCAAGGCCCCGTCTGCAGTAGAAAATACCGTAAATAGGGCTCCAGAAAAGGCTTCAGTCAACGACGATGCCCAACTTGTCACCCTGCTTAAGATGCTTATCAACGTCGTCAGATCTCTCATAGCCGGTCGTCAAACACCTGCAGCATTAGCCGCACAACAGCTTTTGGAGGCTCTCGTTCCAGTTCTCGACGGTCTTCACTAAAAACACCATGAACACTCGTCGAAAGCCCCGTCCCTATGTGCTGCAATGGAACGTCAGGTCTCTACGACCACGTCATGCTGATCTCGTTCTTAGGCTCCTTGCAATGAACAATCCGCCGGATGTTATAGCCCTCCAAGAAACCAATGTAAGAAAAGACGAACTCCGACTTCCAGGCTATGTAGGCGTTCACAGCAATGCTCGATGCACGGCGCCGGCATGTGGGTCTTTCCAGTGTACGGACACCACGCATCCACGAAATGCTTCAAAAGCGTCATTGTACATACGAGCTGATCTACATTTCGCAGTTATTGACGCAAGTGACATCTGCGACGCCGATTTTTTGAATGTGTAGCAGTTGCTATAAGTCTCAGGGACACAACTACGACTGTGGCAAGCATATATTTTCGGCCGACGCGATCTTCGGACATCACATTACTGGAGTGCCTGCTATCCCGGTGTGGCTCGTCATTTCTGCTGTGTGGAGACTTTAATGCTCACCATCCTCGTTGGTGTTCTCGCCCACAAGACAATCGTGGTGTGGAAATCAATGAGCTTATTGTTAAACATGATCTGCAGACACTTAATGACGGCTCACCTACATTTGTCGGCAGAGGAAAGGAACAATCCACCATTGACCTTGCCATATCAACGAGGGATGTATGCCTTGCTTGGTCTAGTGAAGCTGACCCATGGGGCTCCGATCATCTGCCGATTTGGTTGGTTCCAGAGCATTCTCGTAGCCACCAGAGTGCTGCCTACACAATGACGAATTGGGACAAGTTCCGTCAGCTGATTGCAGGGGCGCCATCACAAGACAACTTTTTTCAAACTAGTGAGTGAGTGTCTACAACAGGCTACAGTACGACGACTGCGGA
The DNA here is from genome assembly GCA_030522465.1 of Rhipicephalus appendiculatus. Lineage (NCBI taxonomy): Eukaryota > Metazoa > Arthropoda > Arachnida > Ixodida > Ixodidae > Rhipicephalus > Rhipicephalus appendiculatus. The sequence goes on along the minus strand of JALIZH010003413.1, from coordinate 31,032 downwards.
GCACAGATAAACCAAACCCTGACCTTAGGCTCTTGAGACTACGGGCTTGTCGACGCCGGGCTTACAGGGAGGGCGCAGCGTTCTAAAAGAAGCTCTGATTGGACGCTGTATAACCGCTTAGATGCAGTCATTCGGCGGCACACAAAACAACTTCGTCGAAGGAGCTGGGCCGCATTGTGTAGCTCGTTGCATATGGCGAACGGCTTTGGAAGTGTATGGCGCATATTGAAGGCTCTCCGAACACCTGAGGTCTGCAAGAATCCAACTGCAGCATTGTGCATCACGACTGGACGGTCTCCGAAAATTCTTGCAGAAGATTTCGCCGATCTTTTCGCCTCTCCTACGCCAAGAGACAACGCAAGTCATCGTTCGATAACAATTTTCTGTGGTCCTCCCTGTGAGATGGATGAAACAGAATTCACTTCCGCTGAGCTGCGCCATGCGCTCAGCCTCTGTTATCGTCGCACTGCCCCAGGCGAAGATGGCGTTACGTACCAAGCCTTGCGAAACATTGATGAGGTCTTCCATCAGTGTATCCTGGACGAATACAACAAAGTGTGGCGAACAAGTCTGATTCCTACTGAATGGAAATCATCTGTGGTGAAGCCAATTTTAAAGCCTGGGCGCCCTGCACAACACCTGAAGTCATACCGACCAATATCGCTAACTTCTAATGTTATGAAGCTGATGGAACGAATGGTACTGTTTCGTCTGGACGGCAGATTACAGGAGCTCAATTTCTTCCCTGATGTCATGAGTGGATTTCGTTGCCACCGTTCAGCCCTCGACAGCATAGCAGATCTTGTTTCATCGCTTGAATCTGCTCGAGCAAACAGGCACTCTGCGTACGTTCTATTCCTTGACATACAGCAAGCGTTTGACTCGGTACCACATATGGCAATTATTTGTGCACTTATGACTGCGGGAATTTCAGGCCGTATGCTACACTTTGTGCACAATTTTCTATCGGAGCGCAGAATGAAAGTGCGCATTGGAGAAGCAACGAGTGAACCTCGCACTGTTCATTGTGGCGTCCCGCAAGGCAGCGTCTTGTCGCCGCTTCTCTTTAACAGCGTACTCGCTGGACTTCCAAGCCGATTGCCGCAAGAATGCGATTTTCCTCTAGGCATAGCGATTTATGCCGATGACATCGCACTATGGGTCAGCGGTCCGTCACACCATGGTCCACGTCTTCGTGGTATATTGCAGCGAGCTTTGAATGCAACTTCAGAATACTTGGTTGAAGTTGGCCTGCAGATTTCACCTGCCAAGTCAGCCGCGATCGCGTACCATCCTCGGCAACGCGCTCGTCGAAACATGAGCAGGCTATACCTCGGAGACGCACCGATAGAGTGGGTACAGCAACATCGCTACCTGGGTGTAATAATCGATGATCGCCTTTCTTGGCGTCCTGCTGTTACAACTGTGAGGCGCAAATCGCTGTCCCTGTTCAAATATGTGGCCGCCTTGACTGCTAGAGGTGATGGCATTGACCAGAAGACAGCGCTACAGGTGTACCAATCATCTGTACTCTCTTGCGTAATGTATGCCTTGCCAGTCTTGAATGTGCCGCCTGCGTTAATGTCTCAGCTGGAACGGGATCATCGTGTAGCCCTCCGAGTAATGCTTGGCTTACCTCGTGAGGCTCAATCCATCCCTCTACTTACTGAAGCCCACCAGTTGCCTCTAAGGCTGCAAGCTGACCAGAGGGCACTACATCATATTGAGCGTATGCACCGAACCCCAGATGGCAAGGCACTCGTTAATAGGCTGATCCGGCGCCCGTTTTCTCGTATGGGTAAAATGGCGGCATTGTTCAATGGTATTACTGGCAATTCTGAACAAACCACTGCGTTGACAACATCGAAAGAGCACAGCAAATGCACCTTCCGTATTCATCTATCAATTCCAGGAATACGCAAAAAGTGTGACCAACCTGTTTCGGCACTATACCAATTAGCCCATTCACACTTATTTGAAGAATTTGAGGACTACGCTAAAGTATTTACGGACGCATCTGTACGTAGCGACGGCCTGGGCGCTTCTGCAGCCTTCTTTTGCCCTTCAACAGACATCAGGCGGTTGTTTAAAATACCCCACCCATCATCGTCAGTGACTGCAGAACTAGCAGCGATTGATGTCGCCCTTAAATACGTGCAGGAGCGATTACCAGCATCGAAGGTCGTCGTCCTTACAGACTCTCGTGGTGCCCTTAGCAGACTCACCCGAAAGGAGGCCGACAGCCCAATTCTCTGCAGCATCACGGAATCCGCCAACAAAATCCTCTCACGTGGGGTGTCCCTAGCTGCCCAGTGTGTACCTTCGCACGTGGGAATTGCTGGAAATGAAGAGGCGGATCGCCTTGCTTCATCTTGTAGTCATGATAATTGTGACTGCCCCGGAAATTTCATCTTTGATGGACAACGCTCGCCTGCTTATACACCGACACCTCCTAAAGCAGCACCCAGACCAGCGTGTCGCGAATGGAACGTTCCCTCCCCGTGTTCGTGGTCGTGGCTTGTCTCGTCCTTCCAGAGCACTATTATATAAACTAAGAGTCGGCTCTGTGTTGGTGCGCGAACGCTTATACCGCCAAGGGCGTGCGGACAGTCCGTTGTGCGCAGCTTGTGGCTCCTGTGAGACACTTGATCACCTTATAGTGCACTGCCCCGCATTCGCTACGCAGCGGGCTGTACTGATTAAGGAATATAAATTCCTGGAACTGAAGTGCGCGACCCTAGACGATTACCTCTTTCCGAGAGGTTGTACTTCTCGACGCGACCAGGCCCATCGAGCTCTATTGACTTTTATGGACCGAACGGCCCTTGACACCCGTTTATAGACGCTTTTTTCGTGTTTATTTATGCTTGTATAAGTCTTCGTCAATTTTTCTTATACTTCCCTCCCTTCTTCCCTCTTTCTCTCCTCCTATCTCCCTCTCCTCTATCTCTTCCTCCTCCCGAAAGAGTAAGCAGGCGTTGTGCCCCTCCAGGTGGCAGTTGCCAGCTTGCTCTCTCCCTCTTTCCTCTATGTCCTTGTGTATCTATGTATGCAAATCAAATAAATAAATAAATACAAATGTTCTAAAGGTAAAACTTTGTACTAACCAAATTTAAGAAAAATGGATTTTTCGACAGCCTGTTTTACGATCCATGGTTTCGAATTTCCGAAAAAAACTAACATGAGTCTTGTGGTACTGAAAAATTTTTTCACAAAAAATATTTTGGGGGAAGACTTCGCTTTAGGTAGGTTGTCCTGAATTTTTTCAAGCAAATCCCAGATGGTCAGGCGCCAAGGTTGGGACAGTTGGCGTGGAAGGACCCATAGTTGTTCACTACTTGTCATCGCGCGTGCCGCCGGACACTTCATTCGAAAGAGCCCAAGAGCTCCACCAGTCTGATGCCGTAGAATCCCAGCATGACGGATTGCACGGCAAAACTGTTGCTAAGGTGAAGTTTATGTCAGCCAAACCGGCCGACGTGTGAATGACCGCTTAGAACATGCTCTCTTGATAAAAAAACGGAACAAGGTCATAATAGCCATTAAAATCGGAGTTTATCAGATAAATCGGAATGGTAAAACATTTTACCGTCGAGTGTTTATCGGATTTTTCGGATTTATCCGAAAGCACAGAGCTCTAATCATAACACACGACACATCGAGAACGAACCGCGTTGTTGTCCTCAGTATTCCAGCCCAAATGCGCACCGAAAAAAAAAAGCAGAAAAAAAGTCACGTCCCACAAAGCTATGCCGCGCTTCTGCCGCGGTATGATTGGATATGGCGACGCGACAGTGTCACCATATCCAATCACAGCGCGGCAGAAGCGTAACGTCACGCTACTCAAGCATCCCCCAAAAATTCCTCGCCACTCCGATATCTCTCGACGAAGTTACACTATTGCATTTGTTTGCCTGCATCGACGCTCACGACGGCATGAAAAATATTGCCTGCAATTATAAAAGTACCATTTCTGCAAAGAAGGGCCTACTTACAGGCAAATAGCTAGATTAGTGGCTGTAAAGCTAGGGCATTTCGCAGGTTAACTACGACACCGGCTGCCTCTGCGAACCGGCTCACTTCGCTTCCACCTTTCCTGTTCACAGCGTGGGTACCAAGAAAACCAATCACATATGCGAAGGTATACGACATAGAACACATCGTAATTTTATTGGCAAAAAACGAAACACCTGCGGTGGATTCTACTGTTAGAACTCCTTCAAAAATTTTTAAGCTTTGCATGTGTATACGCGGGCACATACACACGCACGCACGAACGTAGTACATAAGGTATGAATACCCCCCCCCCCCCCCTCACTGACTCGCGGAGGCCGGCGGCGACGGTGGCGGGAACCGGCGTGCGCGGAAAAGACGGCGAAACGTTAGGCAAGCAGACGCGGACACGCAACGAAGCGAGGCTGCGCGCCGTTCCCATAGCAACGACGGAGAGATCTTGCACCGGCTTCTTTGCTACTGGCTTTCGTTTCCTTTCTTCAATACTCGGCGATCGCCACTTTCCTAATCAAGAATGCTGTCTCACGCTGATAACGTGCATGCCACTCGTGACCTGGACGTGCCAGGCGCGCAGCGATAATACAATCTAAAGGCGTGCAAGATGTCTTTGCGAGGCGAAACGACACCCGTTCAACGCGTCCTTTCTTCGGCGTACGCTGCTTTCGTGATCAGCATAGGTAACTTAATAGGGAATATTAGTCGATGACAGACTGCCTTTGTTGCCGCGATGCCACTTCACGCCGTTGAAAGAGTAATCATTCGGAGCGTAAGTTCAGACATGGACACATGCATGTTGTCTTTACTGCTGGCTTACCCGGAACAGGTACCCATGTCAGCAGCAATGTACAACAGAGTGAACGAAAAACAGCGAGAAAACAATACTTCAAAACTAACGAGCGCTTTTTGCATATAGTTCTGCTTACAGATTCAATGCGCCAAGTATTCCATGCTCACTAGATTGCCCTCCACACTGTGTTCGCGAGCCAATAAAAATAATGGTTCATCAAATTGTATGAACAGATCAAGCTCGCCTTGCTTGTTCGCCGCAGGTTTATGTGATGCCCTATATACATATATATATATATATATATATATATATATATATATATATATATATGCTTGTTTTTTTTGTTCTACTTCGACAAGCTCCTAAACAAACAGCTGGAAGGAGTGACCGTTTCCAGTTGCATTTAACCTCCATGCCTTTCAATCCTAGTATAGTTGTTCATTCTAAAGGACATGGTGCTGTCTGTTTGATTTGCAGCCTCTCAAAAAACCGAACGTTTCCCGTCTTTCTTTACGCCTACAGTCATTTGAAAGTTGTGTGTCGTCTACATATGGTTTAATTGCCTCATCGAGCGCCTAACGCATTTTTATTGCAAGCAAATAATGCACGCTGTTGCGGCGTTTTGAATAAGCACCTTCCAGCAGCTGGAACTGACGGTAGCATATCTGTTGACTTAAGGTCCATTAGTTGTCAGGCCAGGGCGCGTTTTTTCTACGGCATTGGAAGGTGTTTCAACCCAAGCGAGGCTTGTCGAACGTGCTGTCGATGTAGTACCGATTTGGCATAGAAAAGTTACGCTGGTTTTATTTCAATGGCAGGTGTTCACTGCCCAGTGCGCGGATCGACCATTACGTGTAGGAACATCCTTGCAATTATAATGCCGAATGGACGCATTTTTTTACCTTCTTCCTCTTTTTTGTTTCATTTTTCAATACCATGCCATTATGATTCGTTGACAAAAAGACAATAAAACTGGAGAATTTACGCGAGGACAGATAATGTACAATTTTCAAATTTTCATTTTATTGCTTAAGCTGGTTTCTGCGATGATTGCGCAACATTCAAATAAGCTTCCCCGTGGAATCAGAGTTATACCACCAGCCCTTCTCTTGATTACAATAGCCGCATCTATAATTTCATTTCCGAACATCTCAAAAACTTACCTAGTGCCATTCGAATAGGGTGTCTCGAAACCAGAATGTCAAACACAGGTGTTTGTTTATATATAATGCAACAGGTATGAGCCGATTCGTGGTCGTATCACTACGAGCACGTTGGTCGTGCGTCATGTCTTCGGGAAAGGAACGTCGGTGCTGTCGCTCTTGATCGAATCGACAGTCTGCAACTCCGGACATGGCACACAGCGAGGATACAACCGATGCAGGTTCGTGAGGTTGGTTACGGGCGTAATAAGCGCAACCAAGTCGGTCGCCGTTCACTAATTTCTTGTGTCGTTCGAGTTCCTCGCGGAAAATTTGCTGTGCAGTTCCCACAAGGTCAAACTGGAAACTGTAGCTGTCTTGGAAGCTTTTAACCGTTGCCACATTAGCTAACCGGCCGAACTTTGGCGTGATACGGCGTAGCTTCGAGGTCTCAGATGTGTGATAATGCGTGATGACGCCAGCGACCGAGGCGAGACTGTCCTTGCCGATGAAGCAGTTGTACACATCCCCGGCAACGCCTCTCAGAAGGTGCCCAACTTTGTCCTCTTCGGACATTTGATGATTCACCGTCTTGCACAACTTGAGGATCACCTCTATGTACGTAGTACAGGTCTCACTTGTCCCTTGAGCACGCCGACGCAATGTCTGCTCTGCCCGCTTTATTTTCGTGGTCGAATCTCCGAAGAAATCTATGATTTCAGTACCGAAGAGATCTCACGTCGTTAATGATTCTTCGCGGTTCTCGAATTACAACGGCGCAGTGTCTGTAAGGAAGAGAGCGACATGCTCTAGCTGAGCCGTGGGACTGCATCACTTGCAACTGCTCGCTCAATTGTATACATATACGATAGCACATTAGCGTATAGTCATGCAATTTTGTTTCATATGGTGCTTGCTTTCTCTAAACACAAAAAAAAAACTAAGGCAGATTCGCTCTAGCGGTGCCAAGCATGAAGGAAATGCGGAGCTGGGCAGCCTTCTCCGCTTCGGCGGTTTTTCTCATTCGTTCCTCAACTCTTTCTTCTTTTCTTTTGCAGTTTTTTTCGCGGTATTTTTTTATTTCTCCTTATTTCTATATTTTCCTAATTTGTTCCCTTTCTTCCCCTCTCTTTTGATTTCTCGCTTACTTCCTCTCTCAAATTATATAGTGGTTTGTGTTGTGTTTCCGAAGCCATAGTAGTAATGTCTGCACTTTATGTCATCATCAATATGCTCGAAGAACAAGAGGAAGCAGACTTGTTTTTGGTGCGAGCACGCGCTCAATATGCTACACCTGGCTATGCGATATGTGGTTTTGCCTCCGTTACCCCAAGCGACGACGACAGCATACGACAGCCTGGCCCTCTAAAGTGCTCCAAACTTTAAAAATCGTCTCGCAGCATGCCCCTTCCCACAATAAAGTGGATCGCTCGTTTCCTAATCACCTTTACGAAGTCATGAAACGCACTTGGCCCTGAATTTGATAATGGATATTTTGCATAAATGACCTCAGTTTATGAACTAACTAATCGTAATAGAAGAAAAACTAAAGGAATGCCTCAAGGCGGAATACCGTGTCTCGTTGGTTTCACTCAACCAAGTGCGGGTTAACCCCTATGTTACTATAAATCAAGAGTCGGTAACCCTCTCAAGCGGAGAGCCGAGTTGCACGAAGTCGACACGGCAGCGGCCACACGGCAAATCGTAGGGAGGAGAGCGGGGGGGGGGGGCGGGGGGGGGGGGCATTCGGCGAATTGACAGCCCGCATGTCCCAAGTTTCCCATTTACAAACGTAGGTTACAAGCCTAACAAAACATGACAAAAAGCTTTTTTCAATGCGACTTCTGGTGCTGAACATTCTTATCAACTCGCAAATATCTACATCGTGCTTGTTCACCACCAGCTGTCGAAAGTCCTGGAGTTGTTCATCGGTTAGTCGGGAAAGCATGTTTGATCTTTCTTAGTTCCTGTCGAACCTCATTTGCATTCAAAACTTTCATGTCGGCTTTGAGATAGGAAGTTACAACGGGACGGGGGTTCTGACGTAGTGGGGGGGGGGGGGGGGGGGGCGCATAATACTGCTTCGCGGGCCGCTAGTTGCCGACCCTTGCTATAAATGATGCACGTTATCAATAAATATATCCGGGTTTTTACGTGCTGGAACCACGATACGATTATGAAGTACGCCGTAGTGGAGGACTCCGTAAATTTAAACTAGCTGTGTTCTTAACGTGCGCCTAAATATAAGTGCTCGGGCCTCTAGAATTTCGCTTCCGTTGAAGTAAGACCGCCGTCGCCGAGATCCCGCAGCCGGACACCACGACCATTTGATTCAAGTTACGTGAGGTATAGTTTTTTTTAAAAAGGGCAGCCGTCACAAATGCAAGAATTGTAGACACTAGACTGTACTTACCGCTTTATCGTTAGGTTTCCTTTGTCGCAAGAGTACCGCACGCAAGGGTGCGAGGAATTCATTGACCCTCTGTTGAAGAGAACAGTGGTGTTATTGGGTAACCTACAATGGTCTGCACGCCTTGAGAAAAGCAAGATCAGCGTAATGTTTAGAATTCACACGCTCACGTTTGTACGAGTAAACTCGAAAACAAAGCAACGCGCGCGTTCCAGTTGCCAGTTAAACTTCACCTGTTGAATTCGCGTGATGCTAAGACGTGAAACGTAACATAATGGCGCGCTTACGATGAGTTAAACATCGGACACTTGAAGGAAGGAAGTTACACATGTCACTGCGTGAGTAAATCGGTCTGTCGTCTTTCAATAACGCATGCTACTGGGCCAGTCGATCGTACACCATTAAGCAATGTGCTTCGCAATACAAACATAGACGAGAAGAGCACAATGGCGGGTCTTGGATGGCTGTTATAAGAACACTCATATTTATACCTTAAAGTCCGCAAATCCATTGTCTATGCACATGTGAGAAACCTACCTGATTTCATTCTGATACAATCTGAGCGAGCTATCACTGCACAATCCTCCCCATTGTTCCTTATGAGAAAAGCCTCAGCAATCTCAGCGCCATGTCGTAACGACTATACCGTCTAAAAATCGATTATTCTGTTTACTTTATAAGCATGCGTGTTCATCTGAATAAAAGCAAGTCGCCACTCTACGTCCGTTCTTGTGTTTTAGTCGTCCAAGTTTGTATTGCGCAGCCCCTTGCTTAACGGTTTTTCGTCGGAGGAGCACACTCAGCGTTCCCATTTGATTAGTACCCTCATAGGCGTGCGTACGGGGGGGGGGGGGGGGGGCAGAGGGGGCAAGAAGGGGCGGCGCAAAGCCAGCCCTATACATTGTAGGGGGGGGCGAAAGGGGGGGGCACGAAGTTAGCCCCATACATTGACATAATAGACTGACCCTTCGCCCCCCCTGAAGGGGGAACCCTGCGCACGCTTATGATTACCCTTATACTTCAAGAGAAGGATATGTCGACGAAGACGACGCGGAATGAAACAAGAACATTGCCGTAATCACAGGGTAGATTTGACGCGAGAGCATTACTTGGCTCAATGTGCGTACACCGCCGTCATCATCTGAAAGCCGTGATAAGGAAACAGCACACATTTCGTCATCTTCAAAAAAAAACTGCCAGGCCTGCGCGGAACGCGCAGCACAGTAACAGCAAAAACTGAAAGAGCGGCTTTTCTAGAGCCTTTCTTAAACAATCTTGGGGCAACTACTACAAGCGCACTTGCATGGTACCCACTATGCCAAAAATAATAATTATTTTTTTGCAGAGGGCAAGCGTCTACCATGCCATTATTCGTCATTCTTCAGAAAAGCGCGGTACCCGCTACAGACTTGTAACGCATTATGCGCACTTTGTTGATGCTGTGGCTGACGAAGAGGAAGAATTATGCCTGAGGCTTTTGTGATAGGTTGGAGTATTAAACGACCCACTCGTTGCGCAATTCGTATTGTGTGACGCCTGGTTATTACTTTACTGTTCTAAACGCTTTACAACGTACGTTAACGAGATTCCTAACCCGACATGAAGCCTGCATAGGTTCAGTTTGCACGCCAGTTTGAAGCAGTGGCGTCGCTCAGTGGTAGAGTGCTGGGCTGCCACGCAGAGGAAACGGGTTCGATTCCTAATCTGGCATAGGTGTTTTTACAGCGAAAGCTGTTATGAGATCGCAACAAGGGTCGTTTCTGCGCCGTAGTTGTCCGCCGCCGCCGCCGCTGCCGCCGCCGCCGGTGTCCGTAACCAATATCGCACAAAATAAGAAAAAAACTAAATAAAAAAACACCTGGGACAGAATGGGAATCGAACCCGGGTCCTCTGCGTGGCAGCCCAGCACTCTACCACTGAGCTACGCCACTGCTTGAAACTCCGGTGCAAACTGACCCTAGGCAGGCTTCATATCGGGGTAAGGAACCGCGTTAACGTGGGTTGTAAAGCGTTTTAGAGCAGAAAAAAGTAAGAACCAGGCGTCACACAATGCGAATTGCGTGACGAGTGGGTCGTTCAATGCTCCAACCCATTACAAAAGCCTGTGGCATAATTCTTCATCGTCGTCAGCCACAGCGTCAACAAAGTGCACATATTTCGTTACAAGAGTGTAGCGGGCACCGCGCTTCTCTGAAGAATGATGAAGAATGGCATAGTAGACGCTTCCGCACAACACAAAAAATTATGATGATTTATAGCGTAGTGGGTACCATGCAAGTGGGCTTGTAGTAGTTGCCCCAAGAGTGTTTAATAAAGGCTAAAGGCCGCTCTCCCAGCTTTCGCTGTGGCTGTGCTGCGCCTTCTGCGCAGGCCTGGCGGTTTTTTGTTTATTTAGTTTTTTTCTTATTTCGTACGATATTGGTTACGGACACCGGCGGCGGCGGCGGACAACTACGGCACAAAAACGACCCTTGTTATCTCATAACAGCTTTCGCTGTAAAATTAGCGCAGCTTGCATTAAGTCGAGCAAGGTGTCCCAGCAGTGCTGTTGGGAACCTAGCTAGTCGTGGCTTGGTACCCTCGACCTCTCTCTTTCTCATTCCTTGCTGTAGGATACTATACATGGCTATGCTTGGTCTCTTCCATTCTATCTTGTTTCTGTCTCTCTTTCTTTCTATCTCTTCATCTGTCTCTATGTATTTCTCTCTTTCTCTTTATTTCTGTCGCTTTCTTTCTTCCTCTATGTACTCGTTCTCCCCTCCTCCTTTCACTCCTACTCACCCTCACATCTCTTCTCCTAACCCTCACTTCCCTTTCCCACGCCCTTGCTATAGTGTAATATTTAAAGTTATGCTATACTCTGCTAGCGTGATTGGATAGCCGAGGGGTTACGACTCTCATCTTCGGATCGTGGGTAGGCAGGTTCATATCTCTCCTCACCAAAAATTTTTTTCGCCAAAAACTCCTTTCTCTCTCTCTCTTTCTCTGTGCTCGTTGTCTCGCCCATCAGAGATATCGCTTTTCGCGCCGTAGAAATCAGAGCGCGTACTCAGGCAGCGAAGCAGAAGATCAAGATCAAGACGACGACGGTGAAGAGGGAGAGGATGAAAAGAGTGCGTGCCTATTCATGATAATTATAATTTCCTATCTCCTACCCACGTCAAACCTCGAGGATAACGGCGATTGGTGAAGTTCTAAATTCTGCGATAAATGCAGCTCCACAATTGTGAAACCTCAGCAAGTGCGCAGCACGGGCGCCCAAGCAATTCTCGTTCGCAGTAAAATATTGTCAGGGAGATTCGCAAACAGGGTGTGTGACATCCGCTCTACATTTTGCTGCGCTTTATCGACCTCCTGTCGTTACGGCAGTTGAAATGCGTATCGTCTGCAGCGAGTTTCGTCAGGTTGTTTCCCTCTTCAGATGTAGCGACGAAGGCGCCGGAGAAGCGCCGGTGGGAGGAGCAATCTTGCGTTTGGCTAGGCTGTGGCGCTTTCTTTTGGGCATCATGTTTCCGCAGCATGTTTTCGAAGCGTTTTTAGCCATTTTAAGTGAACTATTGCTATGTCTTTTTTAGTTTTTTTTTTCTATTAATTATATTACTTTAGAATTTCTTCATTTACATTAACCCGGTTTTGAGCGCTGTGAGCCTTTTTAGGCATGCATTCACCCCCTTATTGTGAGTGTAATCACGCCACATCTATAGATCTATGGATGAACGACAAGCTTAGGCCCCTAAAGTGCTACGCACTTAGAAGAACTGCAGCTGAGGTAAGAGCTTATCCCTGTGCCGTGCCGCCGCACTGCCTTTGGCGTTGTCCGGGGAGCAACGCGCTTCACTTACCACACCCGACCACAAGTAATGTTATCTCATTTACGCCTTGCAAGAGTTGCCTGAGCGCTCCCATAGTTTCGGTACTGCTATTGAGTCGGTTATTAGCAAAAGTACACGAAAAGTGCTCGAATTCCTCGGTGATAACGAGCTGTAGTTTAAACGGGAAACCGCGGGTGTCACACTGACTGTCACAGAGTTTGACCGAATTTCACATCATTACTATAATTTGAGAGATATTGTGCGGCCAATTACCATGTCTCGCTTACTTTAAGTATAAAATGATTTTGTGCTATGGGTGTACTGCAACCGGCTGCCTTCTTTCTGGGTAGCCAATCATGTGGCAAGTAAAACGTATGCGGGCCTCTCCCCTATCACAGAACGAAAAGGGGGGAGAGGAAGATAATGTAGCCCTACGTAAATATATTCGTGATGGGAACGTTCTATTTACCATCTCACTTTTTCCGGTGCCGTAAACGGAAGATTATTTCATTGAAACACACGCGACGGTATCGATTGCCGATTCTGCCGTGAGATTAGCATGACGCAGCTAGGTACCATTGCGCAAACGCTGGAGACGAGCTATTCTCGATTCCTTACAGCTCAGCAACGCCTCGGCCGTCTGTAGACAAGTGGCGTAGCCAGGGGTGGCACACCGGGCACATGCCCCCCCCCCCCCCCCCCAACCCGAAATTTTTTTCGCCATGGCATGCAGAGCCAAAATTGGCAATTTCAAGGAGGAGGTGCCCCACCCGAAATCAAGGAGGTGCCCCCCCCCCCCTCCCCGAAAAAAAATTCTCGCTACGCCCCCGCTGTAGACTGAAGTGTTCGTCAGTATATCTGCGTGAACTCGGTGTTTTAAAGGTCGTACTCGCATCTCACGGTTGTTTTTCTTATGCCTTACCCATTTGGAACTCATTCTCAATAGCAGGCAAGAACAGTGTTCATAGCTATTGCACTATCCAATTGTCATAATTACACACAATCGTGACAGAGCCAAGCTGTCAAAAGCCACACAAGATCAATGGAATTATCCGTTCTGGCGAGGTAATATAACAGTAAACAGAAGTGAAAGCGCGTCTCAGAGTCCGTATCTTACCATCTAAACATTTCTTGCATCTCACGCCACCTAGCAGTACCTCCTGCGCAGCACCTTTCAACAAATTGCGCGTGAATTCAAATGCTCAATCGCAGGTTCTTGTGCAGAGACTAGTGGTGTGCGATTATTCGAAAACATCGAATAACGAATAACATAGCGTTATATTCGATTCGGTGCGGTACCTGAATTGAATATAGCATATTAGAAAAACCGGATACATTTCGTATAGACGCCGATGAAAAACCTCAATGTAATGAAACGTACGAACAGAGAGGAGTAACTTGGCTTGTTTTACTTGCGAAACAACCAAGATGCACGCAGACCAAGGTTTTGCGGGACTATCCACACAAGATTGATCACAGGATCCAGACATTTTTGTTCATAACTACGGTGTCGCCGAAGCGAACGAGTAGTCAGTTCAATGTCTTCCTCATGTCATTCATAATGATGTTGACTCACGAATATAGTTACATCCAATCGTCATAATTACACACAATCGTGAAAGAGCGGCGCTGTCAAAAGCGACAAAAGATGAAGGGAACTATCCGTTCTGGCAAGGTAGAATAACAGTAAACAGAAGTGACACCACGTCTCAGAGTCCGTATTTTACCATCTAAACAATTCTTGTATCTCACGCAACGTGGAACCACCTCCTGCACAACACCTTTCAACAAATGGCGCGTGAATTCAAATGCTCAGTTGCAGGTTCTTGTGAAGAGACTAGTGGTGTGCGATTATTCGAGAACACGAATACCGAATGCAATAGCATTATATTCGATTCGGTACGCTACTTGATATAATATAGCATATTAGAAAAACCGGATACGTTTAGCAAAGGCGCCGGTGAAAAACCTCAAAGTAATGAAACGTACGAACAGAGAGACGTAACGTGTCTTGTTTTACTTGTGAAACAACCAAGATGACGCAGCCCAGGGTTTTGCAAGACTAGTAGACGAAGAATGAAAAACAGCGCTAAACACGGGACGAGAAGAGGACACATACACGGCGCTGAACTAACAACCAATGTTTTATTGCAAAACAGGTGCAATATATAGGACATAGGTGACTGCGCAGAAACCAAGTAACATGAGCCAAAGTGCACATACATGTGATAAGGCCAACCGGTAAACATAATCAAGAACCTATCATAATCAAGAACCTGTCATATCAGTGGACCCCAGATACCTAATTTCACAGGCATGAAGCGAAATTGAGGCTACGCTAACACAGGAAACATAGTGCTGATCAATGTGAAAGGCTTCGCTAATCTCGCGTACGCGCTGCTCGTTGTAGCGCCCCATGACCACACACTTATCAAGAATCGACTGACAACCACAATTTTTACAGTGATCAGCCAGGTGGCTGGGGACAGAGCCTTTCAGAGAGTAAGCGTGCTCCCTCAACCGATCATTAATGCATCGCCCCGTTTGGCCGATGTAACAGCGCCCACAAGTGAATGGTATCTTATAAACAACCGCTGATACACAATCAACATAGTGCGGTTCGTGCTGATGCCGAAGCAAGTCTACGACAGCAAGGCTGAAGAAGCCAACCAAAAGAACTTCAAGGAGCTCCCTGCCGTCAAAGGAGCAAGAGTGAGGACGCAAGCGGTCAAACTGTGCAACGAAGTGGGACTAACTGCTTTGGCAAAGTCTGTGAAAACGGCAAAGGGCCTGAGCCTTTCTGTGTTCTTTTCAGTGAAGACGCACAAGGAAGGCAATCCCTTCAGAGCCATTGTCTCCGAGCGCGGTACATGGCAGCGCCCTGTTGCATCATACCTTCAGAAGTCTCTGGCAGTCCTACCCATCGATCACCCATGTCGAATCAAGAGCCCAGTCATCGTCAGTGATTACCTCCGGACTGAGTGCCCAAAACGAGTAAGCGCCTTCTCAGTTGATGTCAAGGACTTATTTTATTCCTTGCCTCATGACCTCGTGTGCGATGAAGTTAGCCAGTGCATTGAGCGTTATGGGTGCAAAAAATTTCAGAATGCGTGCGGAATTCATGTCGACAGGTTTTTGGAACTACTGCGCTTTTACCTACAATCGACCTTTATACTTCATAAGGACACCATTTACACCCATCGTGAAGGAGTGTGCATTGGCTCATGCTTAGCTCCGGTTCTTAGCGACCTTTTACTCGCACGATATGACAGAAGTCTCTTGGCTAAGCTTCTCCAGACAAGCACATATAAGGTGTTCCGCTACGCTGACGATTTTTTAGTTGTTTACCAAACTAATCAAAATAACCCTCGACAAACCACTGGTGAAATTTTTGACGTATTTCGGCATGAAATGGAGCGACTGGAATTAACATCTGAATTTACGTCTGACGACAGGCTACGATTCCTAGAACTAGAAATGCATTTTCCGTCTGACCATGTCTGTTGGCGGTACGAGCCACGGTCAAAGAAAAGCCTTCTTCCTTTCACGTCGGCGCATTCCAAATTGGTCAAGCGAAGCATCGCTCATTCCTGCCTAAAGGCAGCTTTAACTCGCTCTTGTTACCACCAGGTCGATAGCAGTTTTATGCACCAAGTGCACCGTCTTCAACAAGCATGCTTCCCTATGCCCCTGCTAACTTCCATTGCCGAGACTCTCCTAAAGTCGCTAAGGGTGCCCAATAACAGACAAAGCGATAGCCAACGTATCACGCGTCACTCTAGCACGGCCGTTATTCCATACGTACATGAGGTTTCACACAGGCTAAAGAAAGTTGCAGGCAAAATAGGTGTAAGAGTTGTTTTCTGCGCACGCGGCAAGCTGGCCGGGCTGTGCCGTAGGGTTAACAGTGATGGACCTAAGAAACAAGCATGCACTAAGAAACATGCTACGCGCTATGTTGATTGTGTATCAGCGGTTGTTTATAAGATACCATTCACTTGTGGGCGTTGTTACATCGGCCAAACGGGACGATGCATTAATGATCGGTTGAGGGAGCACGCTTACTCTTTGAAAGGCTCTGTCCCCAGCCACCTGGCTGATCACAGTAAAAATTGTGGTTGTCAGCCGATTCTTGATAAGTGTGTGGTCATGGGGCGCTATAACGAGCAGCGCGTACGCGAGATTAGCGAAGCCTTTCACTTTGATCAGCACGATGTTTCCTGTGTTAGCGTAGCCTGAATTTCTGTTCATGCGTGTCAAATTAGATATCTGGGGTCCACTGATATGACAGGTTCTTGATTATGATAGGCTCTTGATTATGTTTACCGGTTGGCCTTATCACATGTATGTGCACTTTGGCTCATGTTACTTGGTTTCTGCGCAGTCACCTATATCCTATATATTGCACCTGTTTCGATATAAAATATTGGTCGTTAGTTCAGCGCCCTGTATGTGTCCTCTTCTCGTCCCGCGTTTAGCGCTGTTTTTAATTCTTCGTCTATCATGCAGCACCAACCAACCCAATCAAGCACATTGTTTTGCGGGACTATCGACACAAGATTGGTCACAGGATGCAGACATTTTTGTTCAAAAATACGGTGAGGCCGATGCGAACGAGTAGTCAGTTCAATGTCTTCCTCATGTCATTCATAATGATGTTGACTCACGAATATAATTGCAATCAATCGTCATAATTACACACAATCGTGGCAGAGCCAAGCTGTCAAAAGCCACACAAGCTAATGGGAAGTATCCGTTCTGGCGACGTAGAATAACAGTAAACAGAAGTGACACCGCGTCTCAGAGCCCGTATCTTACCATCTAAACATTTCTTGCAGCCCACGCAACGTGGCAGCACCTCCTGCGCAACACCTTCCATCAAATGGCGCGTGAATTCAAATGTTCAGTCGCAGATTCTTGTGAACAGACTAGTGGAGTGCGATTATTCGAAAATTTCGAATAACGAATCCAACAGCGTTATATTCGATTCAGTACGCTGCATGAATTCAATATAGCATATTAGAAAAGCGGATACATTTCGTAAAGGCGCCGATGAAAAACCTCAATGTAATGAAACCTCAAAACAGAGAGGCGTAACTTGGCTTGTTTTACTTGCGAAACAACCAAGATGCACGCAGACCAAGGTTTTGCGGGACTATCGACACAAGGTTGATCACAGGATGGGAGGAAGAAGAAGTGAATGGAAGAAGCCCATAGCTTCATTTCACTCTCTTAATCCAGTTGTTTTATTGAGTTCGCGAATATTCTACGCTTTGTGCGGTGGTCGTGCAGTCTCCAGAGTGGCAGCTAAACATCGGTGAGTCGGTGTTCCTTACGAAACGAGTTCAAAATTGCCCCTCGGCGGCCCCGTGGCACATACCTGGCACAAGCCCGGGTATGGGGGACAACGAGATGCCGCTAGCGCCATCCGGAGCACAGCTTATCCATCCCGCTCGAATTCAAGTTCCTGCGGCTGCAGCAACGACGGCGACGTCCCATACGGAGAACAGCGACGTCTCGCAGTGTAAGAAGAGGCGAACAGAGCAGGATGAAGAGGTAGACAACGATGACGCCACATCGACATACTCTCTCAATGGCCTGGCGCAGATGGATACAGAAACTCCTAAGGAAGACGAGGGTGAGTACACGATCGTTATGCATCACAACTACGGGGGTACCTGTGGTGTTCAGACCCATCGCCGCCGTTGACTCTTTCTGGAAGGTAAATCCAAACCTAGTGGCATCCGAGATAATTGCTGCTATTAATGAGAAAGTGACATCATCAAGAATTAACAGAGATAGAAGTTTTTGTGTTGGAGTACGTTCTTTGTACTCGGCAAACAAACTGCTGCAACTTAAGAGTCTGGCTGGTTTGCCTGTACAGGCGATGATACCTCAGCCTTATATGAAGACCCTAGCAAAGATGAGAGATGTACCACTTGAATACAGTGAATATGACCTACTGGAGTACCTTAAGGATGTCGGAGTTATCTCTGTCACACGACAAAAGAGATGGGCGAGAAATGAAGACGGCAGCACCACAATGCAGCCCACACGAAACGTGATACTCCAATTCAGGCATGAGGTCCCATTGCCAAAAAGAATTGCTCTAGGCTTCACTGTCCACATGGTGGAGGAATACATCGAACCAGCTGTAAGGTGCTACAACTGCCAAAGATATGGACACATGGCTAAGACATGCAGGGGAACCAAGAGATGCAAAGTATGTGCGGGTGCACATGATTACAAAGAATGCACGTCGAAGCGACAACCTAAGTGTGCAAACTGTGATGGACTACAGCCGGCGTCGTTTTCAGGCTGCCCTCGCAACCGCTTGGCATCGGCGGCGCAAAGAGAGAGAATCGTAAAAGGATACCAGAAGATACAGAGAGGTCCAGCGCCCAATGCGGATATAGTTCAAGAGTTTCCTGTGCCACAAAGAGACGCAAGGCAAATGCGACAGGACTCTTACTCGGCAGTTTTGAAGCGCTCAGCACCAAGACATCGGGTCGGTAAAGAAGTCCGGGCCCAAGAACATGCTGACATGGCAACTTCAGCCAGGGCAGAGTCACCCAAGGAGTCGTACATTAACAAAGCAAAGGGTCACAGCAACCTGTTGAAGAACGGTTCTTCAAGAAATGTGAACTCGGCGGAGACAGCCGGAAACGAACAAGTCATTTTGCCAATAATCTTCGCGGCTCTTAAAGCGATTCTTCAATCCCTGCCGCAAGCAGGCTCCCTACCAGAAGTGAAATTGCTGCTAGACCTCGAGCATCTTATCTTGTAACAATCATGGCGACCTGACTATCTAACTGGTACAGAATAAGTGCAATATTCCAGTGGAACTGCAATGGTTTGCAGAATAAGAGTGGTGATTTTCGGAAATTTGTTGCTCAACACGGGTTTCCGATTCTGTGTCTTTCCGAACCAAGAGTGTCCACTAACTTTCGCCTGTCCAATTATGTGGTGTTCCAAGCAGAACGCCCTGGTGGAAAAAGCAGAGTGATGTTGTTTGTGAGACGAGACATTCCATCTACACTGGCGGCTGCTTCAAAAACAGATGCCCCGGAATTTGTTAGATGCAAGGTGAAGTTTGGTCAAGTTACTGTAACCATAGTGAGTGTATACGTGCACC
The DNA here is from genome assembly GCA_030522465.1 of Rhipicephalus appendiculatus. Lineage (NCBI taxonomy): Eukaryota > Metazoa > Arthropoda > Arachnida > Ixodida > Ixodidae > Rhipicephalus > Rhipicephalus appendiculatus. Next base: position 11,732 of record JALIZH010003413.1, on the reverse strand, counting down.
CTCAAGCAAAAGTTTCATCCACTGAATTGGCTGCAGTGTGTAGACCTGATCATGATCCCATAATAATATGCGGCGATTTTAACGCGCATCATGAATTGTGGGGTAGTGAGCGTAGTGATGTAAGGGGATCTGCTATAGTACAGATATGCGAAGACCATGGTTATGCGATATTGAATGACGGTTCTCCAACGTTCCTGGGGGGGGGGGGGGGGGGCATAACTACTGCAGCGTATTAGACATCACTGTGTGCTCCTCTGAACTAGCGGCTGGCGCGGACTGGACTACAGACGCTGATGCAAGAGGAAGTAACCACTTACCAGTATTCATATATCACCCGAAACTGAAGAAAACGAGAGGTAATCGGAGAACAAGAATTAAAAATTGGGCAGTCTTTCGGGAACTACAGAGGCAAAATCTTGAGTCTTATTATGACGCAGAAGCGTATGCGTCGAAGATAAGACTTTTTAACAAGAGCTACTCGGGCTGTACCCATCCCAGAAGGTTATGTGGGTGTTGACGCTGAGTACGAACGTTTGCGGGCAATACGACGCCGATCTGAAAGAAGATATCGCAGGTCGGGAAGTTTGGAAGATTTCAAGGTTGCCCAGGAAGTGTTTTTTGCCATGCAGAGCCAACTGCAGAAGCTTTCAACGTAAAGGTGGCAGATCTTTGCGCTTCACTCTCTCCATTTACCTCGGCATCCCAACTGTGGAACATGGTACGCGCCCTCCGACAGCCAGTAGTCCACTTGAGACCACTGCAGGCTTTAGCCCTGTCTCGAGGAGTGAGCGAACGTGTGATTGCCGAAGAATTTTGCGACCTAATATTGAGAAACGGAAAGGCCGTCGAAACGAGCGAATATAAGTCATCGGCAGAATTGGCTTCGTTGGTTGTAGCGAAATTTTCTGCGGTTAGTTCATCAGATCTGGAGAATAGCTTCACACCAGAGGAACTCCAACATGTGTTGTCTTCAGTGAAACGGAGAAGTACACCAGGACGGGATGGTGTTACATACGCCGCACTTGCCAATTTATGTGAGAAAGGAAAATTACACCTGTTGGACATACACAACAAAAGTTGGCAAGAAGAGAAGGTCCCAGCAAATTGGAAAGTATCAAAGGTAGTGCCGTTGCTAAAGCCAGGCAAGAGTCCTGTGAAGTTAGATTCGTTTAGCCCGGTTAGTTCGACAAGCTGTGTCTCGAAAGTAATTGAGAAAATGATCAATGAACGAATTTTATGGTGGCAAAACACGAACAAACCACTACCAGAAAGTATAGCCGGCTTCAGAAGAGGTAGATGCACAATGGACTGCGTTTTGGACTTGGTCACAGATGTGGAAAACCAACGTACGCAAGGAAACATCACTATTGCTATATTCCTTGATGTTCAACGAGCATATGACACAGTAAGCCACATTCATGTTCTAGAAGGCCTGACGTTGCAGGCGTTTAAAGGAAAGATTCTGCGTTGTATCGCTGACTTCCTGAAGCATCGACAAATTTTTGTGGTTACACAGGAGGGCCCAACGTCAGAACACGTTGTCAACCAAGGAGTGCCACAGGGCAGCGTGCTAAGCCCAACGCTCTTTAACGCAGTCATGGCGCAGCTACCGCATAATCTTCCACCTAACGTCAGATGTTCAGTATATGCAGATGATATAAGTATATGGACATCTGGTCCGTCGTTTCTGCATGTCCAACAAACTTTACAAGGACTGGACTATGTAGACCAGGGGTCTCAAACACGCGGCCCGCCAAGCTCTTGGTTGTGGCCCGCGGCCCGCGCATGAGAATCTTCGCCCCACATTTCTTTTTTTTTTTAATTTTGTTATTAAGTATGTTCGTGATCTACACAGGCCTGACTGGTGGCATTGTCTCTGTGAGGCATCCCATGTGTTCACCTTGTTTTGAAACATAACCGTGAAACAAAAATGTTTCATAATCGGCTTCGGACCTCCACCAGGATCAGCTTTGGCTGGTCCAATTGGCGGAGATGATGGTAAGGGCCAGCGGAGCCCTGGAATAGGGGCCCGACCATTTGCAATGCCCCGCCTTATGTGAAAATAAAGTTTTGTTCTCTCTCTCTCTCTCTCTCTCTCATAATCGGCGTCAAGATATGAGTCATTTTGGAGATTGGTATCAACATGTTGTTGGAATCCTGACACCAAACCTCCTTCAAAAAGGACCTGTATATGAGGTATGGGAAAGTTTACTTTCAAATGAATGGCAGCGTTTGCTGGCAAATTGACCCCCCCCCCCCGTTCCTACCTTCTTCACTGCCCCGGCCCTTGCGGGACGAAATTGCGTGACTGCGGCCCGCTGGCTGAGGTGAGTTTGAGACCCCTGATGTAGACCGATTTCTTACAAAAAGAGGTATGGCTCTGAGTCTGGCAAAAACAGCCATACTACCATTTACATTAAAAAGACCTGGGGATTTCCAGATTACTCTGCAAAACCAGCCTATTCAAATGGTAACAACTCATCGATTCCTAGGTGTGATTTTAGACCGGAGACTAACATGGTCGATCATGTTCAGTCCCTTGAACAAAAAAGTGAATCAAGCCATTCGAATCCTCCCTCATCTTAGCGGGGCTAAATGGGGCGGTACTACAGAGTCGCTGTTGGCTCTGCATGTTGCGTGGATACGCCCCATGGTGAGTTACTCCCTGCCTCTGCTGCACGGACTTCCAGCCTCCACCGAAAGAAGACTTCCCTTGCTATTGGCAAGGAGCCTGCGGGTATTTCTTGGGTTGTCATGGTCGACTCCTAGCGATTTGGTGTATGCAGAAGCTCGACAACCACCTTTGGCAGTACTCTGAGCAAGAGAAACGTCCCGACATTTATTTAGAATTTTCACGCAACATGACAGCCATCCTTTATCTGGCGAACTAACACACAGGACTGCGACGCGACTACAGGATAGTGTGTCATCATTCCGAGCAATAGTACCGGGATATAAAGGTGGACACCGTCAAAACCACCTTGGACGCTACCGGTTCTGGACGTTATCTGTGAGATAGATGGTATACGCAAGAAAGCCGACATGGCACCTCCAGTGGCGGTACAGATGGTGTGTCATCATTTTCATACCATGCACAATGGAAAGACGAAGATATATACAGATGGGTCTTGCACTGAAGAAGCGTCAGCCTCTGCGATCTTTATACCGGAACTTGAAGAAAAGAGAATGTATAAATTATCACACAAATCTTCATCAACGACATCAGAATTGGTGGCTATTTTCGAAGCAGTCAAGTTTATCTGCGACAATTCTGGGGACACGACAGTGGGTAGTATGCACGGATAGCAAATCCGCTCCTCAAATAATGAAACATGTGAGATCACCTTGCAAAAATAGCGAAATAGCACAATGTATTGCAGAAACTGTGGAATATGCCTCAGCGCATGGTCACAACATCGTATTTCAATGGATACCCAGCCACATTGGAATAAAGGGTAATGAAGAGGCAGACAGCCTCGCCAAGAAAGCCTTGAATGAAGGACGGGAGTATGGAATTCCCATGTCAGGGGCGGATATTCGAAATATTGTAATGCAAGGAGCTCACCACTGTTCTATGGAAAAGTGGTTTCATAGCCCTAAATCAAAGCAGTCATTACTTTATGAAGTCGACCCACACAGGAACTTCTCAATAGCGGCAGAGCTCCCAAGATACGTAGACACGTTATTCCACAGACTACGACTGTAAGTAGCATACACAAACAGCTTCCTGCACAAAATACACCGATCCAGCTCACCGGAATGCTACTGTGGCCACGAAGATGAGAATGTTGGTCATATTATTTTGGAGTGCTTAAAGTACGCAAATGAAAGAGAAAAAATTAAGGAAGAGACTAGCAAGTTTGGACAGACGCCCTCTCACATTAAAGAAATTACTTGGACCATGGCTTGACATGGATCTTCAGAAAAAAGCGAACACCTTCCTGAAAGACTTCTTAATGGACACCGGTCTCGACAAGCGTTTGTGACATACAATTATGTGTTGTTACATACGGAATGATGTGTTATACTGTGGGCAGAACTAGAAATGTGTGCCCGAGGACGCTTTGCAGTGTGAACTTCTACAAGAAAACTGTAGATTTTTTTTTTTCTGGTTGCTCATTGTGCATTTTGTGTAACTTTCTCTTTTTTTTTTCTTTTTTTTAGCTGCAGAACTCATACATATGGAGTAGCCGAGGTAATATGAACCTCAACCTCTCCACAGCAAGACAGGTAGAACAGAGCAGAGAGAACAGATCACAGGATGCAGACATTTTTGTTCATAACTACGGTGTCGCCGAAGCGAACGAGTAGTCAGTTCAATGTCTTCATCATGTCATTCATAATGATGTTGACTCACGAATATAATTACATCCAATAGTCATAATTACACACAATCATGACAGAGCGGCGCTGTCAAAAGCCACACAAGCTAAAGGGAAGTATCAGTTCTGGCGACGTAGAATAACAGTAAACAGAAGTGACACCGTGTCTCAGAGTCCGTATCTTACCATCTAAACATTTCTTGCAGCTCACAAACCGCTGCAGCACCTCCTGCGCAATACCTTCCATCAAATGGCGCGTGAATTCAAATTTTCAGTCGCAGGTTCTTGTGAAGATACTAGTGGTGTGCGATTATTCGAAAATTTCGAATAACGAATCAAACAGCGTTATATTCGATTCGGTACGCTGCATAAATTGAATATAGCATATTAGAAAAAGCGGATAGATTTCGTATAGCGCCGATAAAAAACCTCAATTTAATGAAACATACGAACAGAGAGGCGTAACTTGGCTTGTTTTAATTGCGAAACAACCAAGATACACGCAGACCAAGGTTTTGCGGGACTATCGACACAATATTGATCACAGGATGCAGACATTTTTGATCATAACTACGGTGTCGCCGAAGCGAACGAGTAGTCAGTTCAATGTCTTCCTCGTGTCATTCATAATGATGTTGACTCACGAATATAATTACATTCAATCGTCATAATTACACACAATCGTGACAGAGCGGCGCTGTCAAAAGCCACGCAAGCTAAAGAGAAGTATCCGTTCTGGCGACGTAGAATAACTGTAAAGAGAAGTGACACCGCGTCTCAGAGCCCGTATCTGAACATTGCTTGCAGCCCACGCAACGTGGCAGCACCTCCTGCGCAACAACTTCCAACAAATAGCGCGTGAATTCAAATGTTCAGTCGCAGGTTCTTGTGAAGAGACTAGTGGTGTGCGATTATTCGAAAATTTCGAATAACGAATCAAACAGCGTTATATTCGATTCGGTACGCTGCATGAATTGAATATAGCATATTAGAAAAAGCGGATACATTTCGTATAGGCGCCGATGAAAAACCTGAATGTAATGAAACGTACGATTAGAGAGGAGTAACTTGGCTTGTTTTAATTGCGAAACAACCAAGATGCACGCAGACCAAGGTTTTGCGGGACTATCCACACAAGATTGATAACAGGGTGCAAACATTTTTGTTCATAACTACGGTGTCGCCGAAGCGAACGAGTGATCAGTTCAATGTCTTCATCATGTCATTCATAATGATGTTAACTCACGAATATAATTACATCCAATCGTCATAATTACGCACAATCGTGACAGAGCGGCGCTCTCAAAAGCCACGCAAGCTAAAGGAAAGTATCCGTTCTGGTGACGTAGAATAACAGTAAACATAAGTGACACCGCGTCTCAGAGCCCGTATCTTACCATCTGAACATTGCATGCAGCCCTCGCAACGTGGCAGCACCTCCTGCGCAACAACTTCCATCAAATGGCGCGTGAATTCAAATGTTCAGTCGCAGGTTCTTGTGAAGACACTATGGAGTGCGATTATTCGAAAGTTTCGAATAACGAATCCAACAGCGTTATATTCGATTCAGTACGCTGCATGAATTGAATATAGCATATTAGAAAAAGCGGATAGATTTCGTATAGGCGCCGATGAAAAACCTCAATGTAATGAAACCTCAAAACAGAGAGGAGTAACTTGGCTTGTTTTAATTGCGAAACAACCAAGATGCACGCAGACCAAGGTTTTGCGGGACTATCGACTCAAGATTGATAACAGGGTGCAGACATTTTTGTTCATAACAACGGTGACGCCGAAGCGAACGAGTGGTCAGTTCAATGTCTTCCTCATGTCATTCATAATGATGTTGACTCACGAATATAATTACATCCAATCGTCATAATTAAACACAATCGGGACAGAGCGGCGCTGTCAAAAGCCACGCAAGCTAAAGGAAAGTATCCGTTCTGGTGACGTAGAATAACAGTAAACATAAGTGACACCGCGTCTCAGAGCCCGTATCTTACCATCTGAACATTGCATGCAGCCCTCGCAACGTGGCAGCACCTCCTGCGCAACAACTTCCATCAAATGGCGCGTGAATTCAAATGTTCAGTCGCAGCTTTTTGTGAAGAGACTAGTGGTGAGCGATTATTCGAAAATTTCGAATAACGAATCCAACAGCGTTATATTCGATTCAGTACGCTGCATGAATTCAATATAGCATATTAGAAAAGCGGATACATTTCGTATAGGCGCCGATGAAAAACCTCAATGTAATGAAACCTCAAAACAGAGAGGCGTAACTTGGCTTGTTTTACTTGCGAAACAACCAAGATGCACGCAGACCAAGGTTTTGCGGGACTATCGACACAAGATTGATCACAGGATGCAGACATTTTTGTTCATAACTACGGTGACGCCGAAGCGAACGAGTGGTCAGTTCAATGTATTCCTCATGCCATTCATAATCATGTTGACTCACGAATATAATTACATTCAATCGTCATAATTACACACAATCGTGGCAGTGCCAAGCTGTCAAAAGCCACAAAAGCTAAAGTGAAGTATCCGTTCTGGCGACGTAGAATAACAGTAAACAGAAGTGACACCGCGTCTCAGAGCCCGTATCTTACCATCTAAACATTTCTTGCAGCTCACGCAACGTGGCAGCACCTCCTACGCAATACCTTTCAACATATGGCGCGTCAATTCAAATGTTCAGTCGCAGTTTTTTGTGAAGAGACTTAGTGGTGTTCGATTATTCGAAAATTTCGAATAACGAATCAAACAGCGTTATATTCGATTCAGTAGGCTGCATGAATTCAATAAAGCATATTAGAAAAAAGCGGAAACATTTCGTATAGGCGCTGATAAAAAACCCTCAATGTAATGAAACCTACGAACAGAGAGGAGTAACTTGGCTTGTTTTAATTGCGAAACAACCAAGGTGCACGCAGACCAAGGTTTTGCGGGACCATCGACAAAATCTTGATCACAGGATGCAGACATTTTTGTTCATAACTACGGTGTCGCCGAAGCGAACGAGTGGTCAGTTCAATGTTTTCCTCATGTCATTCATAATGATGTTGACTCACGAATATAATTACATTCAATCGTCCTAATTACACACAATCGTGGCAGAGCCAAGCTGTCAAAAGCCACAAAAAGCTAAAGGGATGTATCCATTCTGGCGACGTAGAATAATAGTAATCGGAAGTGACACCGCGTCTCAGAGCCCGTATCTTACCATCTAAACATTTCTTGCAGCTCACGCAACGTGGCAGCACCTCCTACGCAACACGTTTCAACATATGGCGCGTCAATTCAAATGTTCAGTTGCAGGTTCTTGTGAAGGACTAGTGGTGTGCGATTATTCGAAAATTTCGAATAACGAATCAAACAGCGTTACATTCGATTCGGTACGCTACTTGAATTGAATTTAGCAAATTCGAAAAAAGCGGATACATTTCGTATAGGCGCCGATGAAAAACCTCAATGTAATGAAACCTACGAACAGAGAGGAGTAACTTGGCTTGTTTTAATTGCGAAACAACCAAGGTGCACGCAGACCAAGGTTTTGCGGGACTATCGACACAAGATTGATACAGGATGCAGACATTTTTGTTCATAACTACAGTGTCGCCGAAGCGAACGAGTAGTCCGTTCAATGTCTTCCTCATGTCATTCATAATGATGTTGACTCACGAATATAATTACATCCAATCGTCATAATTAAACACAATCGTGACAGACCGGCGCTGTCAAAAGCCTCACAAAATAAAGGGAAGTATTCCTTATGGCGACGTAGAATAACAGTAAACAGAAGTGACACCGCGTCTCAGAGCCCGTATCTTACCATCTAAACATTGCTTGCAGCCCACGTGCAACGTGGCAGCACCTCCTACGCAACAACTTCCAACAAATAGCGCGTGAATTCAAATGTTCAGTCGCAGCTTTTTGTGAAGAGACTAGTGGTGAGCGATTATTCGAAAATTTCGAATAACGAATCAAACAGCGTTACATTCGATTCAGTACGCTGCATGAATTCAATATAGCATATTAGAATAGCGGATACATTTCGTATAGGCGCCGATGAAAACCTCAATGTAAGAAACCTACGAACAGAGAGGAGTAACTTCGCTTGTTTTACTTGCGAAACAACCAAGATGCACGCAGACCAAGGTTTTGCGGGACTATCGACACGAGATTGATCACAGGATGCAGACATTTTTGTTCATAACTACGGTGACGCCGAAGCGAACGAGTAGTCAGTTCAATGTATTCCTCATGCCATTCATAATCATGTTGACTTCACGAATATAATTACATTCAATCGTCATAATTACACACAATCGTGGCAGAGCCAAGCTGTCAAAAGCCACAAAAGCTAACGTGAAGTATCCGTTCTGGCGACGTAGAATAACAGTAAACAGAAGTGACAAAGCGTCTCAGAGCCCGTATCTTACCATCTAAACATTTCTTGCAGCTCACGCAACGTGGCAGCACCTCCTACGCAATACCTTTCAACACATGGCGCGTAAATTCAAATGTTCAGTCACAGCTTTTTGTGAAGAGACTAGTGGTGAGCGATTATTCGAAAATTTCGAATAACGAATCAAACAGCGTTATATTCGATTCAGTACGCTGCATGAATTCAATATGGCATATTAGAAAAAGCGGATACATTTCGTATAGGCGCCGATGAAAAACCCTCAATGTAATGAAACCTACGAACAGAGAGGCGTAACTTGGCTTGTTTTACTTGCGAAACAACCAAGATGCACGCAGACCAAGGTTTTGCGGGACTATCCACACAAGATTGATCACAGGATGCAGACATTTTTGTTCATAACTACGGTGACGCCGAAGCGAACGAGTAGTCAGTTCAATGTATTCCTCATGCCATTCATAATCATGTTGACTCACGAATATAATTACATTCAATCGTCATAATTACACACAATCGTGGCAGAGCCAAGCTGTCAAAAGCCACAAAAGCTAACGTGAAGTATCCGTTCTGGCGACGTAGAATAACAGTAAACAGAAGTGACAAAGTGTCTCAGAGCCCGTATCTTACCATCTAAACATTTCTTGTAGCTCACGCAACGTGGCAGCACCTCCTACGCAATACCTTTCAACATATGGCGCGTAAATTCAAATGTTCAGTCACAGCTTTTTGTGAAGAGACTAGTGGTGAGCGATTATTCGAAATTTCGAATAACGAATCAAACAGCGTTACATTCGATTCAGTACGCTGCATGAATTCAATATAGCATATTAGAAAAGCGGATACATTTCGTATAGGCGCCGATGAAAAACCTCAATGTAATGAAACCTACGAACAGAGAGGCGTAACTTGGCTTGTTTTACTTGCGAAACAACCAAGATGGACGCAGACCAAGTTATTGCGGGACTATCGACACAAGATTGATCACAGGATGCAGACATTTTTGTTCATAACTACGGTGACGCCGAAGCGAACGAGTAGTCAGTTCAATGTATTCCTCATGCCATTCATAATCATGTTGACTCACGAATATAATTACATTCAATCGTCATAATTACACACAATCGTGGCAGAGCCAAGCTGTCAAAAGCCACAAAAGCTAACGTGAAGTATCCGTTCTGGCGACGTAGAATAACAGTAAACAGAAGTGACAAAGCGTCTCAGAGCCCGTATCTTACCATCTAAACATTTCTTGCAGCTCACGCAACGTGGCAGCACCTCCTACGCAATACCTTTCAACATATGGCGCGTCAATTCAAATGTTCAGTCGCAGCTTTTTGTGAAGAGACTAGTGGTGTGCGATTATTCGAAAATTTCGAATAACGAATCAAACAGCGTTATATTCGATTCAGTACGCTGCATGAATTCAATATGGCATATTAGAAAAGCGGATACATTTCGTATAGGCGCCGATGAAAAACCTCAATGTAATGAAACCTACGAACAGAGAGGCGTAACTTGGCTTGTTTTACTTGCGAAACAACCAAGATGGACGCAGACCAAGTTATTGCGGGACTATCGACACAAGATTGATCACAGGATGCAGACATTTTTGTTCATAACTACGGTGACGCCGAAGCGAACGAGTAGTCAGTTCAATGTATTCCTCATGCCATTCATAATCATGTTGACTCACGAATATAATTACATTCAATCGTCATAATTACGCACAATCGTGGCAGTGCCAAGAAGTCAAAAGCCACAAAAGCTAACGTGAAGTATCCGTTCTGGCGACGTAGAATAACAGTAAACCGAAGTGACAAAGCGTCTCAGAGCCCGTATCTTACCATCTAAACATTTCTTGCAGCTCACGCAACGTGGCAGCACCTCCTACGCAACACGTTTCAACATATGGCGCGTCAATTCAAATGTTCAGTTGCAGGTTCTTGTGAAGGACTAGTGGTGTGCGATTATTCGAAAATTTCGAATAACGAATCAAACAGCGTTATATTCGATTCAGTAGGCTGCATGAATTCAATAAAGCATATTAGAAAAAGCGGATACATTTCGTATAGGCGCCGATAAAAAACCTCAATGTAATGAAACCTACGAACAGAGAGGAGTAACTTGGCTTGTTTTAATTGCGAAACAACCAAGGTGCACGCAGACCAGGTTTTGCGGGACCATCGACAAAATCTTGATCACAGGATGCAGACATTTTTGTTCATAACTACGGTGTCGCCGAAGCGAACGAGTAGTCAGTTCAATGTTTTCCTCATGTCATTCATAATGATGTTGACTCACGAATATAATTACATTCAATCGTCCTAATTACACACAATCGTGGCAGAGCCAAGCTGTCAAAAGCCACAAAAAGCTAAAGGGAAGTATCCATTCTGGCGACGTAGAATAATAGTAATCGGAAGTGACACCGCGTCTCAGAGACCGTATCTTACCATCTAAACATTTCTTGCAGCTCACGCAACGTGGCAGCACCTCCTACGCAACACGTTTCAACATATGGCGCGTCAATTCAAATGTTCAGTTGCAGGTTCTTGTGAAGGACTAGTGGTGTGCGATTATTCGAAAATTTCGAATAACGAATCAAACAGCGTTACATTCGATTCGTACGCTACTTGAATTGAATTTAGCAAATTCGAAAAAATCGGATACATTTCGTATAGGCGCCGATGAAAAACCTCAAAGTAATGAAACCTACGAGTAGAGAGGAGTAACTTGGCTTGTTTTAATTGCGAAACAACCAAGGTGCACGCAGACCAAGGTTTTGCGGGATTATCGACACAAGATTGATACAGGATGCAGACATTTTTGTTCATAACTACAGTGTCGCCGAAGCGAACGAGTAGTCCGTTCAATGTCTTCCTCATGTCATTCATAATGATGTTGACTCACGAATATAATTACATCCAATCGTCATAAATACGCACAATCGTGACAGAGCGGCGCTGTCAAAAGCCTCA
>JALIZH010003411.1:0-14777 GCA_030522465.1 Rhipicephalus appendiculatus | reverse complement strand
TGACGCGAGGCGCTACGTACCAGCTCCCAGTGGAGATGTAGCGTGTTTTGGGAACGGGGCCATTGCCCAACCCGAACAGTGCACACGGGCAAATTGGTCTGCCACTGCTCCCTTTGGAATGCAGGGCAGTTCCATGTCACCGCGCTCGCAATCGGCTCCCAGCGGAGCTTGCGGAGCGCAGTTCGGACACGCGGCCTCAGCCGTTGCCGAATTTTGCCCGTTGGCTGCTACGCAACCTAGCAGCCAAGCTCACTTGGAGCACGCGCCTGTACCGCTAGCCGCAAGCGGCTCAGCCATTTCACGTGAAGCTGCCCCAAGCGGCAGCTGTGAACGACAACAGGCGCTTCCCGACAGTGGCGCGACGGCCGGTATCCCTTTTGACATCGCGCCGCTTATCGAGCTCGGCGACAGTTCCCTATCGCTCGACCGCGCCGCTAATGCACCGACAGCTTCCTTTGAAGCGGGCGCACAGACGCTGCTGCAAAATGCCGCCCAAATGATCCAGGCGCTCTCGGGGGGCAGTCCAAACGCTTTCGGCCGTTCCGAAATGCACTCATCCCGCTGTCATGTTGGCCGTTCCGACCTACAGCGGGTATGGTGATCTGCAAAGTGCACGAGATCACCTGGACTCCCTCACACGTTATCAGAGAGCCATGGGTCTAGACGATCAGGAGGTGCTCGGACGCGTCGTCCCTGCTGCACTGACTGACACGGCGGCTAGGTGGTATCGGCTTTCCGGTCACCGAACAGCAACCCTCGATGAGTTCCGCGCGGCCTTCCTGCGCGAATTCTTACCCGCTGACTACGAGTAGGATGCGGTGCGAGCTCGAGCACCGCACACAAGCTCCTGATGAGTCGCTTCAGGAGTACGTACGCGCGATGGAAGACCTTATCTCTATCGCTGAGCCCAGAGCCTCGAACGAGGAGCGCGTCGAACGGGTGATCAGGCAGGCACATCCGACCTTTTCGGCGTACCTGCGCGGCAGCCGCTTCCGAGATTTAGAGGAACTGGCCACCGAGGCAAAGCGCATTCAAGGCGACATTCTCGCCGCGCGCGCCTATCGCCCGCCACCGCCAGCCAGCGAGGCCCTTGAACCGCGCTGCGCGTGGGGAGGGCCTGTGACCTTTCCCCAACGTCAACAGCCCGCCGGAGCTGCCTTTGCGGCTACCGCTACAGGCGGGCGCTTATGTGAGTTGAGCGATCGTGCTCTAGATCCCTACACGTACGGGAGGCGCGCAGCCTGTGCTGCATCGCAACTAGATACGCGCGATCAGGGACGCAATCCGACCCAGCGCATCACCGATGGTGACGTTCGTCAGCACGGGTCCTTTGATCACGCGGTGAACCGACCTCTGGCGCTCGAAGCTGCTCCGTCTCGGGAAAGGGACCGTGATGGAGTGCGCTGCTTCCGCTGCCGCGAACGGGGGCACATAGCGAGGGAGTGCACCGCGTTTAGGCCTCCTGTGAGGCCGGGAAACGGGAGCGCGGGTCGTTCGTGAAGGCACGAGCGGCCGAACCCTTGCTTCTCCCCTCTGCGTACCGGGCAGGCAGTCTTGCTGGTGCGCACGCGCCGTTTATTTCGGTCACCATTTCCGGCCGCGAATTCTCGGCGTTGCTGGACACGGGCGCAAGCGCTTCGTTGTTTGGCGAACAGGTGTTGTCCCACTTGCAGAAGCACTCGGTGCGCTTGCGGGACAGCCGAACGACATTCACCCTCGCGAAAGGCGTGGCCCAGTCGGCGGGCGCCGCGAGGTTGACTGTCAGATGGGGAGGTCGAATGAGACGCACGCGTTTCGTTCATCTCCCAGGGCTCAGTGTTCCTGTGATTCTCGGTCGGGACTTTCTCCTAAAAACCGCTATCGTAGTGGACATTGCGAATGGAGGCTATCGCGACGGACCTTTTTCCCAGCTAAAGCCGTTCATCAGCCCACCGGCGTTTTCCGTTGCCTGTGCAGTGGAGGCGTCGGAACCGTGTCGCGTGCAAAGTTCCCGGGGGCAGGCCCCTGCGCTATGCACACGTCAACTCAAAATCCCCATTGGGATCGAGCGGCACGACACGTAGAGGGCTCCGCATCCTTTGATCGCCTGTGCAACTCAATTGGATGATACACAGAAGGCTCGTCTGTCGGCACTGTTACGCCAACACGATGAGCTCTTCACCGATCAACCGGGCTGTACCGATTTGGTGAGCCATTCGATCGAAACTGGCGACGCGCTTCCTTTGAAGTGTAACCCCAGGCCCGTCAGCCTGGCCAAGAGGCAGGTTATTGACGGCTTGCTGGACGAGATGCTCTCAGCTGGCATTGTTCGCCGCTCGTCCAGCGCCTGGGCGTCTCCAATTGTGTTGGTGCCTAAGAAAGATGGCAGTCATCGCCTGTGCGTAGACTACCGCCGTCTGAACGGAGTGACTCGTAAGGATGCCTATCCGCTCCCCACGATCAGCTCCATCGTAGGAAACCTCGGCACTGCGCGGTACTTCACCACGTTAGATGCCTCCAAAGGTTACCTACAGGTCTGGATGGATGAGCGTGACCGGTGCAAGACCGCGTTCACCTCCCACAGAGGGTTGTTTGAGTTCACTCGTATGCCCTTTGGTCTTTGCAATGCTCCTGCGACATTTCAGAGACTCATGGACCGTGTCCTCGGGGAAGCAAAGTGGTCATACTGCATGTGCTACCTCGACGACATCGTGATTTATTCACGAACCTTCGAAGAACACTTGGCCCACGTTGCCGATGTGCTCGAGAGGGTGAGGGCTGCCGGGATGACGTTAAATCCCGCGAAAGCCCAAATAGCGCAAACCCGAGTTCAGTTACTTGGCTTTACGCTCGGCGAAGGCTCCATTGAGCCCGATCGGGAGAAACTTCGAGCAATCCTCGATTTCCCCGCGCCCAAGGACGTACGCGACCTGCGCCGCTTTCTTGGAATGGCCAATTTTTACCGGTCGTTCATTCCATCCTGCGCCAGAGTGCAGGCGCCCTTGACCAAGCTCTTGGGTAAGTCAGCTGAGTGGCGATGGGGACCTGAGCAGCAAGAGTCGTTTTGCCATCTGTCTAGCGCCATTGCGGAGACAGCGCAGCTCAAGCTCCCCGACCTGACCAGACCGTTCGTGGTCCAGACTGACGCGAGCGATCTGGGATTAGGAGCAGTTCTCCTACAGGAATACGATGGCAAGTTGCAGCCGTTGGCCTTTGCCAGCCGCTCACTGATACCCGCTGAGAAGAATTATTCCGTGACCGAGAGGGAGTGTCTCGCCATCGTGTTTGCACTGCGGAAGTTTGATGTCTACCTTGATGGAACGAAGTTTGTGGTGCAAACAGATCACAGCGCGCTAAGCTGGCTGATGCGGCTCCGTGAGCCTGCGGGCAGGCTGGCGCGCTGGGCTCTCCTAATACAGCATTATGACTTTTCAGTGCAGTATCGGAAGGGGAGCACTAACGTGGTAGCTGACGCGCTATCTCGTGCCCCAGTGTCTACCGGGAGCCAGGATTCCGGTGCGACAACCGCTAGCGGTGCCTTTGCGCAAGCAAGCGGCGGGGGCGAAACGGCGGCCGAGCCGCCGAGCGGAGAGAAGGGTGAGTGCGCCGTCGAGCAAACCCTTTCCGCGGGCCAGGCAAGCAGCGCGCCGCGAAGCGGGAGAGAGGGGGGAGCGAACCGGAAGCGAACCCATGACGCCGACGCAAGCGGCAGCGATGGCTGCAGTCCTGAGTGGGAACGATACCAGACTCCCCTTTGGGAGAATGGGAATCGCTTTCAGCAGGCAAGAGCTACTGAAGGCCCAGCAAGATGATCCGTTTTGTCGCGAGTTGAGCGACGGTCTCAGGGAGACGGAGCGCCGAGACGCTGCTGGTAGTGCGGCGGGCGCAGGGGGACGGGAACCAGCGTGTGTCGCTGGGTCCCCCGCGGATACATACTTGCTGGACCATGATGGGCTCCTGCTGAAATACATAGCCACCGATGAGGAGTCCGTGGACCCGTTTAAGGTGGTTATGCCCAAAAGTCTGAGAGGCGCACTGCTGCGATTCTCTCACGACGAGCCCATGGCCGGTCACTTGAGTGGCTCCAAAGTTTTTGCAAAACTGAGCAAGACGGTGACCTGGCTTGGCATGAAGCGTGACATTTTTTCGCTATTGCCGTTCCTGCCACGCCTGTCAAGCGGTGAAATCAAGGGGTGGCAAGCCGCCCGGTATGATGAAACCGATTGTCAGTGAGCGTCCGTGGCAAGTAGCCACCTGCGATCTAATGGGGCCGTTCCCCAGGGTAAGCAGGGGTTCATACATCTGATGGTAGTCGTTGATCACTTTTCTAAATGGGTGGAGCTGTTTCCGCTTCGGAAGGTGACAGCGCGAGCGGTGCTTGAGAGGCTGCAGGAAGTGTTTTGTCGTTTCGGCTTTCCGGAAAGATTGATCACGGACAACGCGTCGTATTTCACCGCTCGGGTGTTTTTGGTGATACGTGCCGTTCCCTAGGAATCGATCACTGCACCACTTCGCCCTACCATCCCCAGTCCAATTTGACGGAGCGAACCAATCGTACGCTCAAACCGATGTTGGCGGCCTTTGCCGAAAGTCAAAAGGACTGGGCAGACCACTTGAGTGAGCTCGCATTCGCAATCCGAACCTCCGAGAGTCGCTCTACTGGTTTCTCTCTCGCTTTCCTCAACTTCGGAAGGGGAGTTGGCAAATCCAGTGACCAGTGTCATGCAATGCCAGCTCGGGGACGAGGAAGCACCGGCAGACTGTTCTGCTTACGCGTCGACACTTCGGGACAGGCTTTGTCGAGCTCTCAGTAGAGCAAGGCAGAGTTTGGCATCGGCCAGGGCTCAGCAGAAGGCCCAGTATGACCGCAAACATCGCCATCTTTCATTTAAGGTAGGTGACCTTGTCCTGAAGCGCAACCACGCTCTTAGCGACGCGAGCAAGGGGTTCTCAGCCTCGCTCGCTCCTAAGTGGCTTGGTCCGTACCGAGTGGAGAAAGCTTGGACTCCGCTCGCGTACTGGCTGAAAGACCCCCTTTCGGGAAAATTCAGCCGTGCCCACATCGCAGACCTGAAAGCCTTTGCGTCGAGGTCTGACGAGCCTGCGCCAGCGCCCAGTGGCGCTTCGCGCAAGCAACGGGCACACCCGGCGCGGCGGACCGCATTCGGACCACGCACCGGTATAATCTGAGGAAGCGGTCACCTTAGTGATTGCGCGCCGGACGGTGGACTTATTTCCACAACCGAAGGCCCTCTCTTTACTCTCTAGCCTCAGTAAGCTAACTTCTTTACGGCCAGTGCTCGCAGAGAAGTCGGCCCCGCCCAGTTTGCTGCTAGTGTTTTTTTTCCCTCCGTTGAGTGTTGATGTTTTAATTGATGTTTTTTTTTTCTTTCACCTGCGGAAAGGGGTCGTGATTTGGTGCTTTTGCGTGGGGAGAGGGACGAAGGACGCTTCGCGCCTTCGCGTGGCGCGTTGGGAGAGGCCGGATCATCTGAGGTGTGTGTGCGTGTGCGTGCGTGGTGCATCTGTGCGTGCCCGAGAAGATCGTGCGTGGGGGCGACGACACCATAGGACGCCACCGTCACCGATACCGCCCTGGACTCTGGAGGTGTTCAGGGACCCGCTGCCGTCAGGCCGCCCGGCTGTGCCCTGCTCTTGGTCGTCGCCGAGAAGCCTTGGCGCCCCTTCCATCCCGAGCGAGGCCAGCTGACGTAACTGCTGTGCCTGGCTCTGCCGACGCCAGGACGCCTTTGGCGTCAGGATCCTAGCGGAGGGGCTGGCTATACCAACGAGGTCTTCCGGCTTGAACCACCACCGGAGCGGCGTTTCGTCGCGGGCCTATAGTCGACAACATCATCGGGCAGAAGGTGAGCCCGTTCCACGCATGGGGACGTGGAAGAGTCCTCTTACCTCGCACTTCATCCACCCAGCCAAAACTTTACGCGTCGCCTCCCCTCTGCGCCGTGGACGCTTTCCCGCGTGAGCATCACGAACACTCGCCTTCTTTTCGTTTACCCCCTTTCGCATAATTGAAGTGTATTTATTTTTTTTTAGGAGTTTTAGCAGCAGTTGCAGGGCCGGGCTGAGGCTAGCTGTTGCTCATCGCATGACGTCTTTGCGTGCATGAGCGACGACCGGCTGCCTTTGCAGACCGGTATAGGGTGAATTAAGGAGAGGAGGATGTGGGGATCTGAGGCGCGCCCGCAGCCTCTGCGCGGGCAATTACGCCGTTCTGCCGGTCCTTTTCCCTCTCCCTTGCTCTTGTGACAGCGCATGGCGATAGATGGCGCTGCGCGTGGTCTCCAGTGCATAGACGGATACCAGGACCGGAACGGGGAGCTGATGATCCGATGTTCACAGGAGCTTTCCCTCGATATAGTCAATCTGCGAGCCGACTGTCAGGGCGAATTCACCTGGTGCGCCCGCAACAGCCGCACTACCATAGACTACGCGCTAGTGTCATCAAAATTGGGGGGCCCACATCACGCAAATGCACATAGACGAGGATGGACGCTTCAGCCTAGGGAGCGACCACAACCGCTTGCGCCTATCTTTCTCGTCCTCCACCTGGCGCCATAGAGAAGTGGAGAGACGCGACCCAGCCCGCCGCTACCTGCCAACACGGTCGTATGAAGCAGTGGCTGAGCAATTCGAACAGAGCGAGATGCGTACCCGGGCTACAACATACGACGCGTTCATCGAGGCGCTGCGACGCATCATGCGAGAACACGAGGTGCGCACTAGCTCGCGGGCCGGCACACAGAGGAAGCAATGGTGGGACCAGGAGGTGAAGCAGGCCCTGGAAGCAAGACGAAGAGCAAACCGTGCACACCGTAGAGCGATCAAGCTCTCCCCCTGCCGAAGACTGCCGCCCAGCATGGGAAGAGTACCTACGGTGCAAGCACTACATGCAAGACGTTGTGCAGAGAAAAATTGCAGAGCACAACCACCAGCAGCTTCAGTTGATCACACGTGGGGGTCGCGACAGTAGCCGGAGGTTTTGGACATATGTGCGGGGGCTTGACCACAAGCCGCTCCGACATGACCTGAGGGACGAGGCTACCGGACTGGCGGTCACCGACCTCCCTCAGCATCTGACGCGACATCTACAAGCGGTATACGACCAGCCGACTGGCGCACCATCTGAAAAGACTACAGCAAGTCACCCTGGTCCGAGCAGCTCCCCTACGGACCCGCCATGGCACGTGACTCCCCAAGCCCTGAAGCGTGCCATAGCCCATATCGGGGCTCAGACAGCACAAGGCCTTGACAGCGTACCCGCAGGCTTGATCAAGTGCCTAGGCCCAGAGGCGCGTGATCAACTTGCCGACATATTCACCGGCATTGTAGCGGGCGACCCCATACCCACGGATTGGCTACAAGGGCGCGTATGTCTTGTGCCGAAGAAGGGTGGTGACTGTGGTCTGCTCAGGGACTACCGACCAATTACGGTCACAAGCGTGTTGTACCGCGTGTTCGCCCATGTCGTGAAGAGGTGGATGGTTTCGTGGGCCGAATCACACGGACACCTCACGGAACTGCAGTGCGGATTCCGGCAGGGCCGACGGCTCGAGGACAACGTCTTCACCCTGACCCAGTGCATCGAGATTGCACGGCGAGAATCTAGGGGCCTCGTAGGGTGCTTTCTAGACGTAGCAAAAGCCTACGACAGCGTCCCGCATGAGCCACTACTACACCGCATGAAGACAATCGACATGCCACAGGAGTGGACAAACCTGTTGGAACGCCTGTACACGAACAATGCAGTGGTGGCGAACTTCAACAGTAGCAGTTCAGAGCTAGTCGCTGTTCGGCGAGGCCTGAAGCAAGGATGCCCCCTGTCTCCACTCCTGTACATGTTATACACATCCGAAATGGAGCGGCTGCTCATCGAGTCGGGTATAGGCTTCAGGCTCACATTCCCATGGGATGGTCTTCAGGAGATGTGGACACTGCCGGCACTGGCGTATGCGGATGATATTGTGCTACTAGCCGAGAACGAGGCACAGCTGCAAAGTCTTGTAACAATATGTGCCGAACACTTGGCGACCCTAGGGCTTACATTCAACCCCGCCAAATCAGCTGTGCTCCGCTTCTCGGGCTCATCTGACAACAATCCAGAAGTGATGCTGCCCAAGGGTGTCATCATCCCTCAAGCCGCACAATACCGGTACCTTGGAGTGCTCCTGACAACGGAGGGTGACTTACTTGAGGCGCATGAGAAACACCTGAAGACAGCGTCAACCCGTGCGTGCAACATCTTACGACGACAGTGCCTATGGGGATGCAACCGCTATGTGCTTGTGCGCGATCTCTGGAAATCTGTACATGTACCGGGGCTGACTTTTGCAAATGCCATCCTGTGCCTCTCCGCTAATACAAGAGAATGGCTCGAACGGGGACAACGTGCGGTAGGCAGGCTAGCGCTTGGCTGCCACGGGCGAGTTGCTGTAGAGGCGATTCAAGGAGACTTGGGATGGTCAGCTTTTGAGGCCCGCGAAGCCCAGAGCAAGATCACCTATGAAGCGCGCCTGCGCACCATGGACGATACCAGGTGGGCCCGGAGGCTTTTCCGATACATAAATATCGTTGGCATCCGGACACAGTGGTGTGCCCGTGTGCATACCCTACGCCGAAAATATGGCTTTCTGACACGCACAGAGGATGGGGCCGCCGAGCGCAAGTCTGAAGTGCGGACCCTAGTACGCCAAGTGGAGAACGCCCAGTGGAGTGCGAAAGCGCAGGAAAAGACTACGATGACACTGTACTGCGCACACAAGGGCGAAATCTCCGCGGAGTCACTATACGATAATAGTGTCGGTAGTACGCTACTATTTGAAGCTCGGGCGGGGGCGCTCCGCACACTGTGCTACCGGAGACACTTCGACACCGATCCAGACGTGCAGGAGGCATTTTGCAGGGTCTGCGGGACCGAGGAGGAGACGATAGAACACATCGTTCTCAAGTGCTCACAACTGACGCCACGACCAACAGAGGGTACCTCGCTTCCGGTGGCACTGGGATTTGAGTCGGCTGCGGACCAGCGCTACGACGCAGTTTCGGTTGCGAAGGCCCGTCTACGAATGTGGTGGACATCAGTGAGACGATGACTGCAAATTCCGCCCCGCTTTGCCTCCTTTATTGTTTTATGTTTTATTGCTTTGTTTAACTTTTTTTTCCTCATCCGGCTAGGATGCAGTAATGCGTCCACCCGATCTAAAGGGTACGGCCACAACTCATCATCATCATCATCAGAGGCGGCGAGACCGAGTCACGTGCGCGCCGGGAATACTCTCTCTCTCCTCGGGCAGCGCAGGGTAAGCACGTGTTTTCGTTCCCGTCCGCCGTCCCCTTTGGGAATCGCCGGACTGTAGCCTGCCTGGGTGCCTCGGCATCCTCGGCGGGCGTGTTTACCTTTGTGCTAGCTCCGGTTCCGTACGATAAGCCAAAGAGCGGTGCCTAGTGCTCGTGCGTGGTCGTACTACGCCGAGCCGCACTTGCCGGAGGCCTACGCGTACGAGGTTTGCCCTAACTCTCGCGACCAGGCCCAGTGGTCATCGCGAGAGTGCGCAGCATAGCCGCGAGGGACCTTTTCCCGAGCGGCGTGTCAAAGCTCGCCATTGCCAGCTGCGACGTGCCCGCGGTTTTCCCATTTGCTGTACCGTCCTCGTGCGGGGAGCCCTTTGCTCCCCGCGTCCCGGGAGCGGACGTTGTACTGTGTTTGGGTGCCGCCAAAGGCAATAAAGTGTTTGTGTGTGTTGTAAGATCGAACACTGTGTTTTTGCCGCGCGGCGCTAAGCGCTTCCTAGTGGAGCGCGCGCGGAGCGGTGCGCTATACGTGAGCAGGCGACGGTATACGCGGCCCCGTGGCTCGCTAAGCCTGAACCCGCGGTAGTCTCGACTACGGTGAGTAGTGAGGTTACCACAATGCATAACACATGTATCTATGGTTGTCCCAGTGTATGCTACGTAAAACTGACTGTACTTTTTTGTATAATGTTATTAAACTCGGGTGACCATATTCTATCTCTGTTTATGAAAAATCACATCAAATTGAATGCAAATGAAGTTCTGTCGTCTATATATATATATATATATATATATATATATATATATATATATATATATATATATACATATATATATATATATATATATATATATATATATATATATTCCTGCCGGTGGCAAGTTGTCTTTTCGTCCACTTTCCTTTCTGCACATTTACATTACAATTAATTCTAATAGCTTCCCCTATACTTTCCTTGGCATCTTTGTCTGTTAGTTCTCATTAATACAGTGTTTAACAAAGCAAACGAGCCCTTAAGTTTATAATTATTTCCTTTATATATATATATATATATATATATATATATATATATATATATATATATATATATATATATATATATATATATATATATATCCAATCTAGTGAGCAAGTCTTGGCCCCCCCCCCACTCACGAACGAGTTGGTACGCCACTGCCTGTGGCCTCTTTGAAAGAGCGCGCCCGTTCCTAATTTCTGGCGGAGTGATGAAATTGGACCAGATTCGCCGTAGAAACTTCGCACCGAAAAGCGTTGCAGCTTTGAATTTATTCTGTAGAAACGAATTAATGCTCAAAACGGAAATGGAAAAAATTTTCATTTTTCTGTGCCCTGTTTTTGTGTTTATATGTGCTTTTCACTCACTAACCACGATTGAATTGGTCCTTCCATGGGCCTCGGCAGGATTTTGTCTTGGGGGGGGGGGGGGGGGGGGGGTGCAAACCGGTGTTGCATCTCAGCTGTGAAAGGGGGAGGGAGGGGGGAGCATTGGTGCAGCTTAGCTAGGGGGTGACTGATGGTGCGGCTTGAGGGGAGCAAGTGCCCCTTTTGCACCCCCCCCCTGCTGACGCCCACGGGTGCTTCGTAACAGCATTTTCATTATGCATCATACAATTATTTGCTACTGAAACGGTAGTGGGATGTTGCATAATGTTGCTTCGTTATTCTAGGCGTGGGGTCATGGCCAGGCTCCTTTCATGACAGACAACAGGAAAGTGCGAGGTTGACTGAAGATATTAGGGCTGATTCTGCTCAATACTGTGACAAGGGAGAGCACTTGTTCACTGTCGGAGTAGTCATTGAACAGACTCGTGGACATTCAACTTGTCAAAGTGATGTAGCGGACGCGAGCAGGCAATGACATGCTGGCAAGTGCAGGAAGCGAGCGCTCTGCGGAACCGGTTTCTCCTCGCTCTACTCCTCGTCGTCTCCCCCGTGCCACGCAGGGTGGGCAGAGAGGAAGGGAGAGGAGGTTGAAGCAGAAAAAAGTCACAGTTTCAGCGCAGCGGTGAAGCAATGAATGTCATAGCAACAAATTGTAATGTTATACGAAGTGAGGCTGGCAGCTCTTTTAAATCCAATCTCACGTAACTCTACAAAACACTGGATTGAGAGAATACGGCCGCTCCAGGGACACTCTTCGCACATTCTCTGCCGAGAATGTGCGAGAATGCAGAGATAGCGAGATAACGCGCGCGCCAGCGACGACGCGCTCATAAAATCAAAGGTCGCAAGGAGCTCGAAAAAGGGATCCCTCTCCCCCCTCCTCCCTTCGCGTTTCCTGTCTGCTTGAGCATTCGACGGCCGGTCTAACAGGCGGGGGGATCTTATCGCATGCGCCTCGAAGCGACGCAGATGGGCCGACTCGTTTGATCTCCGCTTCAGTCATGTTCGTCGCCCCCTCCCGCTCGCGCGCTATTACCCGCGTGTAGAAGGTACGATGCGCCGGGGGATCTTATCAATTTAGTCTTTATACGAGACATGACGGCGACGGCAAAAATCCGTCGAGACTGTCCATTTAATTGCTATCGCAATAAGGTAAATCTAGCTGTATTCGAGAACCAAAAATAATTAAAAACAATCAAAATAAAATGTGTTGCGTTGCATCACGAATAGCATATGCGACATGTTTCAGCAGTGCGTGACTGCGAATTCTAGCAAAATAAATGATTAAGCTGTACAAACATACAGTGGCGTGAATAATGAGGGGGGGAGGGGTCAGGTGGGTCCTGACCCCTCTTTTTTAATTATCTTTATTTCAGCAATAAAACAAAAATGTTACACTCTGGATGGTCTCCTGGGCTAAAAGCTGTAATAAAGCAGCTTCACTGGGCCCCAGGAGATCAATTACATGGCAACAAGTGACAGCTGAAAAGATTTTCAACACATGTATGAGTTATATCAAACATAGTAGAAAAAAAATTTATATAAACAAAGCGTATACAACAATATCCGTGCAAGCGTAACAAGTATTATGTTTTGGATAAACGGTGTTCTAATGACAAGCAATACTAACAGAATGCTCAAATATATTTACAGAATGAAATGGTAATGCGAGTACAGCAATAAAAAATGCAGCAATAGAATAAAGTACACCCGCAATCCTGGCAGTAAATACACAGAACAATGGTATCAACACAAAATAACAAAAGAAAAGCATGGTAGTTTGTCATATAGAAAAATAAAGTACAAGTTTATGAAATAATTGAAATGTATGGACATTAGTAATTCAGAAGTATTTCACGTAATAAAATTAAGCGCAGGTTTATGTAAATGTTCGTGCTCATTTAGAATACATGGGAGGTTATATTTCAATGACTATAGTTCGAAAACGGGGTATAAGCCAATCTCCAACCTTACGAGTGTTAATTGATAGCATGACTGTTGATTGGCAGAACAGCAGTTGACTGAATAAATTGTTTAAAAGCAGAACATAAGTGAAATGATCGCAGGATGCGGTACTCATACATATATTGGATTTTAATTATATTACGTTTTCAAAAAATGTGTTGAGGTCGGCGATAAATAACCAGTGTTGGCAATGTGACGGACAGCTTTCTTCTGCAAAAACAATATTTTGTTTATGTTACGTGGAGTTGTAGTAAGCCAGACCAGACTGCAGTGATTTATATGTGATTGAAACAGTGCTTGATACATTCAAACTTTTATTCGTGCAGGGAGAATTTCTCTACAACGCGACAGTGCTCCCGTAATAAAAGAAAATTTCTTTCATAAATGACTTACGTGAGAATCCCAACTTAGATGAGATGAAAATCTGACACCGAGAATCTTATGTTCTAAGACAATATCTATTTTTTGGCCTGCACACATAATATCTTGTTTAACGTTCAGACTGTTACTTCTGACCTTCGTTTTCTTAGGGTTAATTTTAAGTTTGATAATGACCACGATGTAATGTTACAAAAGAAGCAGGGGCGTAGCCAGGGGGGGGGGGCTTATGGGGCTTTAGCCCCCCCCCCCCCCCCGAAATTTTTAAATGCAAAGCATTTCTTTGCGTACTGCAGACACTTCGAGCGTTTCTATCTACGTATCTGTCTAGCTATCTATCTATCTATCTAGCCGCCTACGTCTGGGTGCTCTCATGATCGCCTTCTTAACTAGGGGTAGACCAAAATTAGTATGGGAGGGTAAGAGGGTCTGACGATCATGACTGTCTGGTCATGGCATGAATAATGTGAAAATCCCGTCGCGTACGACGTCAAACCCTTTCCTCCAGACACGTGTGGTAGATACCCGTATACCGCGGTATGCGGGTATGCGCCACAGGTGTTTGACAGTTTATACCGGGTGTTCAAAGTTAAGCTTTCTCGTTTTATTAAAATTCGGCACTGGGAAGAACATGAAAACCACCTTTACAGATAACATATATATCCTGGGGGACACAAAGTGAGAAGATAATTATCACTGTCAGGAGCCCAATTAACTCAGATTCATTAATTAACTTTATAGTGACTGCAGCAAGCAAGCATGTTTATATTGAAAAGTTGAAGGGAGTCGCGTTTATACACAGTTCCATTTGGAAGAATTTTTCTAGCATGTCTGTGCTCCGAGATATCCCGCTGCAAAGTTTAATTGATTACGCATGCAGGGCGCTGTTGATCAGCGCAATGTTCCTCCCCGATGTGACGAACAGTCATTGCTTGCTATCGCCAGCCAGTAGCAAAAGGGTAACCGTTATCATCTTTGCCTGTGCCTTCGACCCGTTATCAGATTAAACGACGCAAGCAACTGCCACGGCCCACCGGGGAGGAGATTGCGCCGCCGCTGACTGTCTCGCATGCGTAATCAGGTAAACCACAATTAAACTTTGCAGCGGGATATCTCGGAGCACAGACATGCTAGAGGAATTCTTCCAAATGGAACTGTGTATAAATGCGACTGCCTCAAACTTTTCAATACAAACATGCTTTCTTGCTGCAATCACTAAAAAAGTTAATTATTGAATCTGAGTTAATTGGGCACCTGAAAGCGATAATTATTCTCTCATTGCGTGTCCCCCCTGGATGTATAAGTTATCTGCAAAGGTGCTTTTCATGTTCTTCCCAGTGCTGAATTTTAATAAAACGAGAAAGCTTAACTTTGAACACCCGGTATCTACCGAAGAACGGTGAGGACAGGCATTGATAATTTAAATGCGAGGGCGTTGAGAACAACCGACATCGGCAGCGTTGACCCGACGAATGCAAATAATATACGTTATTGTTCAAGCAGGAATCGAACCCAAGCATTCTGCGTGGCAATCAAGTATTCTACCACAGAGCCACGCCAGGTCTCGAAACTGCTTTGGAAAAAGACCCTGTGCAGGCGTAATGTTGGTGAAACGTCAATTGTGGTTGCAGCGCTGGCTATCTAATGTTATAAATATTACATATGTATACTGTTATGATACAGGCGTCACGTCGGGTTAACTTCAGTTAAGCGCCATCCACTGAAGTTGGTCTACGTAGCA
>JALIZH010003408.1:0-24976 GCA_030522465.1 Rhipicephalus appendiculatus | reverse complement strand
GCACATCTGCATAGCAGACCAAAAGAAGAGCGCACGTACAGCGATGTCCTCAAATGATACGTGCCACTGCGCAGATGTGGCACGCATCATTCATATCAGGACAATGTATCATCATATCATATATAATACAAGGACACCACAAACGCTTCAGGGGGTTTGTGGTGTCCTGACTTCCTTCTGGACTCACACGGACACTTTCATCTTGTGTCCGTGTTCGCACGCCGTTTCTTTTAGAATGAATTCGCGCCAATTTTTTGTCGAATACACCCCAAGCACCGCCTTTGGGGCCCCATGGAAAAAGCGACGAGCGCGGTCTCCTGCTCGCGCATTGCGCACTGTCGTCCAATTCAGTGCCTTTAAATAACGACCACTCCTTGCCCACCCTTGAGACGCCTTATTCGTCCAGTTGGTTCTATCTGACGCTTGCCACACCTTCCGTCTAATCGGCGAAGTTCCAGCGGATAGGCAATCACGATACGACGTTTTCTGAGCACAGGCTCATTGAGGTACGCGTCGGCACGTGTACTCCACCAGGCAAGCGCTTAATAACTTACGCGCAGTATCAGCTCCCTGCGGCCTTGCGTCTAGAGCGCTGCTTTACGAAGGTGTAGGGCGTTTCCCTCTCTCGCCCTGCGACGCGCTTGATCGTGTTTCGCTAGAGTTCTACCATGGCCTCCGAGATGGCGGGCGCGCGGCGGGTTTTTCTCCGGCTGTCCCAATCGCACGGAGAGAGCGTATTTCCCGAGGTGGGCGTGGCCCGGTCTTTTCTCCGCACCGCTCCGCACTTGGGATCGGAAAAGCTGCCGCGCTGTTGGCGCAGCTTGCATGTGGCGAGGAAAAAAAATGCTTTTGCGCTTTTATGAACCTCGCGCTGATTTGGAAATGTCTGGTCAAGGTGCACGAGAGGCCAAGTCAATGCCGGGGCCTATCGATTCTCAAATGGGCTTTTAGGTTTGCGCCGCCTTTACTAGAGCACTTAGAAAAGCGATGCCTTTGCAAGAGATCCGCATGTGCTAGAAACTTACTATACTTCGAAATTTGCGGGCTGTATAGAATGGGGACGTAAGCGAAGGAGAAGAAAACAAAAGAACGATGATGAGGCTGGGCGTGATGACGCCCGGGGCTCGCGCTCGTCCTGCCGCTAAAGACCGATCAGTCGTTGCCGGGCCTTCGTACATTAAACGCGTTTTTCTTGTCGGCTACGTACGTGCCCTCTGAGGGCTTCGGCCGACCACTGGCAATGCCACCTAGAAAAATATCAGGCCTGCACACTGCCTCCGTGACGTCACGCGCCTTGACCAAGCGAGCGCGCACGAGAGGCTGTGAAGCCATTGCCACCAACGTCTTCCGTGAAAAAGATAAAACGTTCGCAGCGAGTTTTACATGTGCAAAAGTTTAATTTTGCCTTTTGCGTCAGGATTGGCGCTGGTTTAAGGAACGTATTAAACTTTAATTAAATTTTTCGGTGATTTATCCGTAAGCGATGTATTATTCCACTTAAAAATGAAAGATCATACGCTATCGAACGTGTTACCGATTTATAAGAGCAATGATTGATGATATATGTTGTTTAATGGCGCAAGGGCCATTTATTGGCCAAAGAGCGCCAGGACAAGATGTAGTATATGAACAATGGTTGTGTTAAGTGGCTGTATAGGGGCCTAAAATTCCTCGCGCTTAAGGCGGGTAAAAACATCCTTGTATTAAAATCATGAGAGTGACGTGAAATCTGTGTATAGACAGTGTATGGCAAGACACAGTTATAAAACTATAGTGACATGTGATATGAGCAGGGATGCCTCATCGCCACCCTTGAGTCCAAGGACCGCGAGGCAGGTGCTGTCTTTAAGTTCAACTACCGCAGCAACAGCCTCTGTTAAGAGGCCGTGCTACGGGATGCCTGGGTAAATAACGTGAAAGCTATTGGCATCTTTTAAAAAAGAAAACAGAGCCTGATATTTAAAAAGCGGTTCCCTACCTATGAACATTGACGGATGTAGTGGCATTTGTTGTCGATAGGGCAGTAAAAAGTGTTTCCTTCTCATAGCATCTAATTCTTTGCATTGTATCAGAACGTGAAGCACGGTAAGTGATTCACCACACCTGTCACACATGGGTGGATCATTACGGGTCAAAAGGTATGAATGTGTGGTGTGTGTGTGTCCGATCCTTAATCTGCTAAGAGTGACTTCTATGCGGCGTGACTTGGATACTGGTGGCCAGTTTCAAGATAAGGTTTTATGACATGTAGTTTATTGTTTGTTTCACGGTCCCATAACCGCTGCCAGTAATCCCTGAGTGTTTTCCTTATCAGCGGTTTTAGATCCATTACAGGGACTGGTATGGTAGTGTCGGAGGTGTCTTGAAGAGCGCATGCTGCCAGCTGATCCGCTAATACATTTCCTTCAATCTCGCGGTGCCCTGGCACCCAGCACAGTACAACATGGTGATTATCTGCGTAAATTTTGCATAGTAGTGTGTAGAGCGAGACGACGACAGGATTTTTGTGCGGTTTGACAGTCTTCAAAGCTTTCACAACGCTTAAGGAGTCCGTGTATATAACTGCATGGTGCAATTTAAATTCTTTAATGTATTTTACAGCAGCCAGTATCGCATAAGCCTCCGCGCTGAAAATGCTCGTGTTGGGGTGGAGAACACCAGTATCTGAAAAGCATGGACCAACTGCGGCGTACGACACGCCATCGACCGACTTTGAAGCATCTGTAAAAAATTCAGGGCCAGAATATTTCTGCTGTAGTTCGAGGAAGTACATGCGGATATGTGTAACTGGTGCGTGCTTGGTAACTTCCATGAAAGATACATCGCAGTCTATCAGCTGCCACTGCCACGGCGGCAGCTGTACGGCGGGAGCCATGACACAGTGCTCAAAGAGTGGAACCCCCATTTCATCGGCAAGATTTCGTACGCGGAGGTGAGTAGGGCTCTCTCAATGCGGGACGGCTATGAAAGAGACGAGAACTAGTCAGATCATTTATAATGCTGTGTGTGGGATGTTCACTGCTGGCATTGACTTTCAAAAAATACACGGGAGATATGTAGGCTCTCTGCATATGAAGCGACCATTCATTACATTCCACATAAAGGCTTTCTACGGGGCTCGTCCTAAAAGCGCCCGTAGAAAGGCGAATGCCTAGATGGTGGACAGGGTCAAGCATCTTTAAAGTGGTTGGTGTTGCTGACTGATATACTATGGCTCCATAATCCAGGCGTGTGCGTATGAGACTCTTGTACAAATTTATAAGACAGCCTTTGTCACTACCCCATGTGGTGCGTGACAACACCTTTAAGACATTCATCGTTTTCATGCACTTCTCCTTTAAATATTTAATGTGGGACACGAACGTTAGTTTCGCGTCTAGTATTACACCTAGGAATCTGTGTTCCGTTTTGACAGGTATCCTCTGACCATGCAGATTAATGTCAGGGTCAGGGTGCAGACCTCTCTTTCCAGAGAACAGGACGCATGTACTTTTTTGTGGGTTTATGCTGAACCCATTTTCGTCTGCCCATTTGACCACCTTGTTCAGACAAAGCTGAACTTGACGCTCGCATATAGCAAGATTGCAGGACTTGAACCCTATTTGTACATCATCCACATAGACAGAATAAAACAAGGTCCGCGGGATGCACACACGAAGGGAATTCATTTTTATCAAGAAAAGTGTACAGCTGAGGACACCGCCCTGCGGCACTCCTGTTTCCTGGACAGCTCGTGATAACACGTTTCCCAATCGTACACGGAAAGTGCGATCGGACAAGTAATTTTCGATTATAATCAACATTCTGCCTCGTATACCTAAATGCGAGAGGTCTCTCAGTATTCCAAAGCGCCAAGTCGTATCGTAGGCCTTTTCCATGTCAAGGAATACTGAGAGAAGGAATTGTTTATGGACAAATGCTTCGCGTATTTCTGCCTCAATTCGTATTAAGTGGTCAGATGTGCATCGACCCTCTCGAAATCCGCACTGGCATGGATCAAGTATTTTGTTAGTTTCAAGAAAGTGTATAAGCCGGCGGTTTATCATCTTTCCGAAGAGTTTACACAGGCAGCTTGTTAGGGCAATGGGCCTGTAACTGGTGACTGAGGATGGATCTTTGCCCTGTTTTAAAATAGGAATTACGATAGCCTCTTTCCATGAAGTTGGAATCTGGCCAGAGAACCATATGGCATTGTAGAGGGAGAGTAGTGTTTTTCGTGTTTCGAGAGGTAGGTTTTTCAGCATGTCGGAGGTAGGTTTTTCAGACTATACGGTCGGAACCTGGGGCGGATTTGTTGCAGCAGTTTAGTGAGGCCTGCAACTCAGCCAAGCAGAGAGGTTCATTGTATGCCTCGTATTCTGTGCACTTCCGTTCTAGTTTTTGTCTTTCTATTTTTGCATTATACCTTTGGAAATTTTCCAAGTAGTGTGACGAGTTGGACACAAGTTCAAAGTGAGCGCCGAGGAAATTTGCTTGGTCCTCCAAGGTTTCACCCTGGGTGTCTACTAAGGGCACCGAATAAGTTGGCTGACCGCTTAGTTTTCTCACGCTATTCCAGACTTTTCCCTCATCTCTATAGGAGTTAACACCCGATATAAACTTCTGCCAGCTGGCCCTTCTTGCCTGCCGGCGGGTTCTCCGTCCTTGCGATTTGACCTGCTTGAAATTAATCAGATTTTCCGCAGTGGGAGAATCACACAAAAGCCCCCACGCTTTATTCTGTTTTTTCCGCGCGTCGCGGCACTCGTCGTTCCACCAGGGAACACGACGTTTGCTTGTTCCCTTAGTTTTTTCTTTCATACACTTTAAAGCAGCAGCGATTATAAAGGCAGTAAAATACTCCACAGCAGCATCAATACTAAGACATGACAAGTCCGCCCACGATATATTAGTAGTGTTTCGGAATTCTTCCCAATTGGCTGTGTCGAGTTTCCACCGAGGAGCCTCAGGTGGAGATTCATTTTGTTTTTGTGTTTTGAGAAGTATTGGGAAGTGGTCACTCCCATAGGGGTTTTTAACCACTTCCCAGTTAAAATCAAGTAAAATGGATGGGCAGATGATGCTAAGATCGATGGAGGAATATGTGTTGTTTGCGAGGCTAAAAAACGTGGGCTCTTTCTTGTTTAGCAGGCATGCGCCTGTGGAAAAAATAAAATTCTCAATGAGGCGGCCTCGCGCGTCGGTGCGGGAGTCACCCCACAGGCTGCTGTGAGCGTTGAAGTCGCCGAGGACAAGGTAAGGCTCAGGTAACTCGTCTATAAATGATTGGAATTCACCTTTGTGCATCTGGTAGTGTGGCGGTATATATACAGAGCAGATAGTAATGAGTTTGTTTGCAATTATAGCTCGAACGGCTACTGCCTCCAGTGCCGTTCGGAGTGGAAAGTGCTGGCATGCTACGTTTCTGTCGAGTATAATTGCAACACCGCCAGATGATGCTAGAGCATCCTGGCGGTCCTTGCGAAAGACGATGTACTGACGGAGGAAATTTGTGTGTTTAGGGTTTAGATGTGTCTCCTGAACACACAGCACCTTTGGACAGAATTTACTAAGTATTTCTTGTATGTCGTCTAGGTTGTGTAATAGTCCTCTAACGTTCCATTGTAGTATTGTGTCCATGTTGCAAGTGTGCGTGTACTGTGTGTCGTAAAGGAGGACGGAGACTTATTTTACAGAGCCTTTGTCAGGCCCTGTGATAGGTGTTTTGTCTTTCTTGGAGCGGTCGAGAGAATCTCGCCGCTCCTTCGGCGCCACCCTGCGCCGGTGGACCAGTTGTGTCCATCGCCTCCAGAGAGGCGCTGGACTGTCGCTCTGATGAGCGGTGCATGCGTTGAATAGGCTTCGTCACAGCGGATGAAACCTTCGACCCCACCAGGCCAGAGGTCGAGGGGACCTCTTTAGCCTGTGTGCCGCCCTGACAGCTGCCAGAGTTAGCAGCGGCCGCTGGTGGCGCCGTGTTGACGGGCGGCAGGGCAGCCTTGGCTGCTCCCACCGTGGGGGGCATTTGGCAGTCGTCCCAGAGCACTTCTCGTGGCATGGGCGACCACCTTGGGCCTTTGTAGTGCTGCCCCCCTGTTGCACTACATCGGCAAATGATGAGTTCTGCGCAAAAGTTTGTGTTGCACGGTTTCGGGCTTCTCGGAAGCTGATGTTCTGTGTGAACTTGATTGTCAGGATTTCCTTTTCTTTTTCCACGAAGGACAGGATCATGAATACGCGGGGTGGGCTCCATCGCAGTTGGAGCAATGGGCCTCTGCCTTACAGTCATCAGATGAGTGCCCCGTTGTGGCACATTTTGCACAGATGAGCTGCCCACGGCAGCTTTGAGACGCGTGCCCGAAGCGCTGGCACTTGAAACAGCGTCGGGGATTCGGGATGTAGGGCCTGACACGCAAATTGATATATCCTGTTTGTATTGATTCTGGCAGTGTGCGCGTTCCAAATGTGAGTATTATGTGTCTGGTCGGTAGTTCTTGGTTGTCTCGCCTCAGTTTGATTCTCTGTACATGTACAACGTTTTCCTCCTTCCATCCGTCGAGCAGTTCATCATCAGAGAGACCCACGAGGTCATCGTCTGAGACCACACCTTTGACTGTGTTCATAGTGCGATGGGCACTAACAGAGACGGGGTTCTCGCCAAATGCCACAAGGTCTTTCAACTTTTCATACTGTGCCTTGTCCTTTACTTCGATGAGAAGATCTCCACTCGCCATCTTGGTGGCTTTGAAACCACTTCCGATAGTTTCTGTGAGACATCGGGCTACGAGGAATGGAGAGATGCTGGTTACTTTCTTGTCTGTACGCTCTGAATGAATTACATGGTACTTTGGATAGATTTCTTTTTTTGCTCTGGAAGAAGAAGGTGGTGTCATGGGTGCGCCCTCTTTTGCCAGGTGGACGATCAGAGATGCGGGGAAAGGATTTCGAACCCATTAAAGATAATTTAATTTCGGTAGCGACGCCAGCCGCCCACCATCGAGCCCAACAAGGGGACGCTGCAAGACTCGCGGAAATTGCAGACGCCAGCCGTACGTAACCACTATAACCCAATATAACTACCCAAGGTTGGGCACCTACACAAGGTTAACCCTTGCCGCCAGGAAAAGATAAGTAAACTGAAGAGAGGAGAGGACAGGAAAGATAAAAAGCAAGAGAGAAAGACGAAGATGAGGGGAGAAAGAGACAGGAAAAGGCGACTGCCGATTTCCCCTGGGTGGGTCAGCCCAGGGGTGCCGTCTACGTGAAGCTGGGGCCAAAGGGGTGTGTTGCCTCAGCCGGGGGGCCTTAAAGGTCCAATCACCCGGCGTCAGCTCAACCCCCCAGGATCCCCTTTTCCCCGGACACGGCTCAGCCACGCGCGGCTAGGCGTGGGAGGAGGTCGAAACCCCCCCGTTAGCTCGGGTCCGTGGTGTCGCCACACACCAAACGCCTGCTCGCACAGACGCCCCTGCGGGGACTTCCGAATGTTTCTTTTGGCCGCACATGGAGTGTTCATTGACCGCCTGCAGTGATTTTCTTATGAGGAATTATGGGCCCCTCTTTTGAATTTATATCAGCTCTCATTGCAATGAATCAATGAAGACGGACGCAGAACTCAGGATAACATGGCCTCCTGTGATTCGAATGCGTGTGCTAAGCCGTTGATTTTTCAAGCGCAGAGGCCAACTCGTGAGTATTTCAGCTTGAACGCACCCACACGGGCCGATTCAGACGCGTTTTTGTGAAAAAGGAGGGGGGGGGGGGGGGAGGCGTTGCAAAATGCGATCGACTATTTGACACAGTGCGTGTGTTCTTTTAAATGCGAACCATTTCTTAGCGAACTTCGGCGACTTATCTATCTATCTATCTATCTATCTATCTATCTATCTATCTATCTATCCGCCTACGACTTTGTGCTCACCCGGCCGTATCGTTAATGGGATTTATACCAAATTTGGTATGGCATAACATGACTCTATCACGAACGTAAGTGGCTGGTCATATCATGAAAATTGTGACTGACTTGTCATGAAAAGTATGATCTACATGCCACGCTCATGGTGCGCTCGCGGCCGTTTCGTTAGCTTGATATACACCAAATTTGGGATTGAGTGACGTGACTGTGTGACGAACATAAATGACAAGTGGAAATCATATGGAAATCATGACATGTCATGTGCGACATGATTTGCATGCCACGCTCATGGCGCGCACGCGGGCGTTTCGTTAGTTTCATATACAGCAAATTTGGTATTGTGTGACGTGACTGTGTGACGAACATAAATGACAAGTGGAAATCATATGGAAATCATGACATGTCATGTGCGACATGACTTGCATGCCACGCTCATGGCGCGCACGCGGGCGTTTCGTTAGCTTCATATACAGTAAATTTGGTATTGTGTGACGTGACTGTATGACGAACATAAATGAGAAGTAGTAATATGAAAATCATGACATGTCAGGAGCGACATGACGTGCATTCCACGCTCATGGCGCGCTCGCGGCCGTTTCGTTAGCTTGATATACACCAAATTTCGTATTGAGTGACATGTCTGCCGGCTTTTTTTCTTTTTGCTCCTAAATTTGCGGGCGCTATGGCGAGGAAATGTTAGGGGCACATCGTACTTTACTACTCTCGTGCTAGAAGTGTATATTTCCAATTTTTCAAGCGAGGGGGTCGCAGCGTGGTGTTCACGCGAAAGGCGAACTGTTCTCTGGGAGAGCGAGGTAGAACGGTCCAGTCAATTGAGTAATGTAAATTTTCTAAGTTCACGAATGTTCTAAGTATATAATGCATGTTTTGGAAAAAAATTAGGCCTGGCGTTGTGAATATCTAATACCTGCTGTCCTCCTGAGGGTGGGAGGAGGAAGGGGGCGGCGATGATGTCGAGGGACAACCGTGCCACCGTTACTTGCGGTGAAAGTTGTGAAGTATGTCTTTTAGCTTTGTTTAGTTGGTTGGGGAAGAAGGGAGGACGGGCGGTGTATAACGGTACTGTTAACTGTACTCCTAATACAATATCTTGAAACTGCTTGTTTATTCTGTTCGCGACTTCATCAGTCTTGCACTGAATCAGCTTTTGTTCATTGTACCAGCTTCGTCCTCTCTCGCACGATCTAAACAAGTCGTCGTGTCGGGGTGATTGCTACGCTGGAATGATTGCGAACGGTGGTTTGATTCGAGGTTCTTTATTAGGACATTCCACTAGCTTTAATCCCGCTTGTAAGCTTTGTGAACACAGTGGTGTATGAGGTTATGCGAGTGAAAATAATGGCGAGACTAGTCGATTTTCCATGGGTTTATTCTAGGAGCGCGAAGCTATTCGGTATTCACCGTGATCGGCAAACTACTGCGAATGCACTAATATCTTTGATGGCATTAATGTGCGTTCATTTTATTCCCTGGCCAGATGCCACTGCATGGAACGGTAATTGCGCTTTGTATGGACGCATTTGTCTACATTACGTTGTGTGGTATCTTCATGTAGTCTTAGCTGCTGTATCTGCAATTCCGTCATCGACTAATAATGTTCAATGAGTTTGAGTTCAGAAAGCGAGGTTACTTGATTTGTAGCCAGAACCGCCACGCAGGCCCGCCAATTCGCGAACCTTCGGAACGGTCGCTCTAGTGCGCTTTAGAGGAAGAATGCCGATCATCCTCGTAAAGTGGGTGCACGATGGTAAATGGGCTGTGTATCTCATAATGTCAGTGTTGGATCCTGCCGTGGGCCTCCGTCAGTTGAGCGACTCGGCATACTTCAACGAACTGCGCGGCACCGTGCTCGACGTTCGCTGGAGCGATACGGAAGATCCCGTGCCAGCGTACCTTCTCAACATAGGTCAGTAGCACCAGCTTTACGCACCTTGCCGTTATTTTTTGCTTCCTGCGTACGTTCGCTACCCTTGACACAGATATGGTGCATATTCAGGTGAGCCGCGGAACCTGCACAGAAACCACGCCAAGGTCGCCTCCGCTTCCGCCATCGCCGGTTCCCCCCTGCCGCTGCGGAGTATGACAGTGAGGTTGCTGCTTCCGGCAAGGATGTGAATTATTTTGTTCGTCGACTGACCCGTCGAACACCGTAGTACCTTCTTCAACAGGCTGCAGTCGTATGCAGCTCAGTGGGGCTAAGTCAAGACGCGTTGGCTCTGCACAAGGTTTAATTGACCCTATTCACAATGAATGTTGCCCTTTCTTTCCCCCCCTTGTCCGAGGAACTGGCAAAAACAAGTTGAGACTATATATGTGGACGCTGCGGGTGAAGGGGAGAAAAAGGCTACCATGAGGACGTATGCGCCCGGGAGGTTTAGGAACTGCGGAATTCTGCAAGTCCTCGTCAAGCTAAAAAGCCTGCACGATTCTTCAAGTCGTCAAAACCGGAGCTGCACGACCATGTCTACTGCAACTTCGCCAAGTACGTCCTAAAAGCCACCAACGTTTTGGAGGGACAGGATTCTGGACGACCAAGGAATCTCCGAACTTGGCTCCCGCCCCCCAATTCTACATCCGTCGACCAGCTCCGATGGTCCAAGGTCGGAAGCGGCGGATGCCTCGGGGGTCTTTGCTAGTGGCTTACGTAGCGTGCTTTGTGGGTCTATCGGACGGCGCACAGAATGTTGTGCTGTCCGAGACTCAATGAATCCTTTTCAATGACTCCACAAGACGCTAAATTGGCATAGAAAACGACTTAAGTGGACACAGGGTGGTCGTTCAGTTTACGAAGCTAAAGAGATAAGAATTCAATTGACACACAATAAAAATATTTTGAGAACAGCGTGTACAACTACAGTGAAATATTTGTAAAACATTTGTCGTGCATTATCGCGTCCGGAAAGACGGAAAGTGCATGCAGGCGCCTTACTGGAATGGTGACATCCACTGGTTATTTTTCAAGTGCGTCGCATGAGTCATGACGGCGCCACCGGGAAGACGGGGAAGTTCTCATCCATAAAGCTTATTTATCCTCCTCTTTTGCCCAGGGATGTTGCATTGCAAGAAAACCTGCAGGCAACAGTATCAGCAAGCAGCAGAGTTTTATTACTAATCAATAGATGCGCCATCATTGTTTCACCAACACAGTTAGTGTTGCCAATTCAAAGAGTCCACCTTTATCCGTTTTTCAGGCGCCCCTTAGGGCGAGAGAAATGAAGAAATGACCTCCAAGGAAAATAGAAAAAAAGGCGTGCGATTATTTGTATCATCAAGGGGAACGAAATAATGTGTAACAGGACACATGCTATTAACTGAAACACCAAAAGAACACGCCTTCAAGGAACTGCTCCACGCAAGCCTTTTCAGGAGCTAAGATCGGATGACAAGCGGCAATTAACATGGCTTCTGTACAAATGCCAAAAAAGGAAGCTAACAAATTACAGTGGCGTCACCAACACATCGGAATTCGTCACTCGGACTCAACATTCACAAAAAAAGCGCGTCGTTATGAATGAAACCGTCGGACTCGCTGCGCTCCCAGCTCTGATCGTCGTAACACATGCGGCGGCCTTAGTCCCAAGTGCCAGCAGTCGGGGTAGGTTTTTTAAGTGTCGATCTTGAACATCAGGAACCGGAACTTCTGGCTTCTGGAACTTCGTTCTAGACCGGAAGAACAGTCACACCCGGCCTATGTTTCAGGCCCATTCTCGGGCGCGACGCCATGGCCAGCAAGGCCCAGTCGTACTTTCTCACTTCGGGCATCGGAGGCCTGGGCGTCGAGATCGCCAAGTACGTCATCCTGGCCGGGGTCAGGTCCGTCACCATAGACGACGAGCA
Source organism: Rhipicephalus appendiculatus (assembly GCA_030522465.1). NCBI lineage: Eukaryota > Metazoa > Arthropoda > Arachnida > Ixodida > Ixodidae > Rhipicephalus > Rhipicephalus appendiculatus. Next base: position 13,224 of record JALIZH010003408.1, on the reverse strand, counting down.
AGTGTGCACTGGTGTATCCCTCTGGTCACATGTTAAAAACACTGCTTCCTATTTTTTTTTTTGAGTCTCTCGCTGTGCTGAGACAATGAATTCATTACTTTGCTCTATAATGGCTATATATTGACGACTGTTTGTACGTAATACGAACGTTTTCGAAACAGTATAAAATAACACTGACACGGATGGCGTAGCGTATACTAGTCAAAACGTATCATTGTCGCGCAGCGTCCGTACACCTTGTTTGATTATTTGATGGTTGACAAGGGGTAACTAATGAACCGTACAATTAATTACCTTATGATAAATACCGCAATGGACGAATTCTTGGCCGCAATTTTTTCAAGGCGCATCGCAACGGACAGCAATGCTGTGGTGGTGCGGGTAAAAATTTAGCTGTCGTGATACTTAACGCAGCTTCATTTATTTTATTTTATTTATTGATGCCCTCAAGGCCAAACGCAGTAAAGAGGGGAGTGGTCATAAATAATATAATGCCGGTTTAGAAAGGCAACTAGCAACTGACTTCTGAGAAGTGGAAGAGCTATGTTGCGCGCGTTATGATGTGATCAGATGAATGGACCACATGATCGAAGATGCTATTGACCGTGGTCGCGCTGCTGTGATAACGAAGGGTGAATAAATGAGCACTGTCTTTGCATAAATGCGATAATGAATAAATGAGCACTGTCCTTGCATAAATGCGATAAAACGCGACGCCCCGTGCCGCGCTAATATGATTCATTAGATATGTGCGTGTATGTCGGTACAGCTCAGCACTGCGCCGTGATAGTATTGAAAACGACATCGAGAAACAGCCGAAATGAAAATTATACATTTTGATTGACTGATTGATGTATTTAGTCCTTGATTTCGCCTCCATTCATATATGGATTCCCCGGCGTGTATTCGACACAGCTATAACACTCCTGCTTTCCCATCTCCTACTACTTTTCATTGAATCGCACTGTGTGTGCTTTCAACTTTTCGAGATTCTTTGTTGCGACCAAACTTTCTGCACAACATTTAAGAATTGGGAAACTCCAATATGCCTCTGCAGTTTCCAGTTACAGACTATTTCTGCACACTTAGCATTTCTGGGCTCAGTCTCAAAAATGCTGGCAGGAGCCCCATATAGTGGTTTAACGTTGCCGGGCTCTTCCATAGACAACCTCGAAGCTTGCAAAGACCAACAGTGGTAAGCGAAAACGGCTGTACCGAAAAATTTCGCAGAGTGCTGGAGCATGGCCTCCGAGATTACGCGCCGGCGGGTTTCTCCGGTGCGAAATCTTGGAGGCCATGGCTGGAGAGTGATGGCTTTTGGCAGCAACCACAGTACAAGCGTCGAAAGGTAGCAACCCCAGGGCTGGAACCGCTCGCAACAATGGCACCGTATTCGCACAGAGAAGTTGTTCCATAGTGTGTCCTGGAGTGCGTCTAGGTACTGCTGCCAAACGAGCATGGTGGCATGTATCTGAGTCACCGGTGCTGAAGCTAAAATGTTCATTGTTAGGGTTGTATTTATTTTTGTATTCATTCATCCATTTATTTATATATATCTTTATCGTCCGGCATGCTTTCGCATGCTGGGCGATAAACACATATATCGCCCAGCATGCGAAACACGTAGACTTAGCGGGAGGCGGACTTCGAAAATGCGCGCAAGACGCGATGCAAGGTGCGAGCAGGCGGCTAAAGCGGGTTCGGGTGGACCAGTGGAGCCGGCTGCTGTCAGCAATCTTCCCGTGCCACTGCAAATATGCCCCGGGATTTTATGCCCGTGTTTGATGAAAAACGAGACGATCTTGGTGGCTACTTCACGTGGACCTAGATATAAGTGGGCCACCGCATTAAGTATGCTTCTGGTGGGCGAGGCACTGAAAGTGTTTGGACGGCTGTCGCCCTCGCACTCGTTAGGTTACGATAAGACAAAACAAGCTTTGTTGCGTCGATTTCTTACGACGGCAGATGGCTACCGTGAGAACTCTCGTTCATACAAGCCAGAGTACCTTGAGACGGGCAGCCACTTTGGGGTTCTATTTTAGGCTGGCATAAAAATCGCATATTTATTTTGAAAACCGGGGAGGCACGAAATTGCTGGCATTGCTAGAAAGAAATATTTTTTTCTGTAAAGCATTTACGCAGAAGCTATTAATAAAATTTGTTGACTGTCACTTCTATCCAATTCCATCAAATAACAATAGTGCTTTGTATATATTTTGATATGAGTTCTCTTGCAGCTCTTGGAAGAATGATGATGATGATATGTGGGTTTTAGTGGCGCAAGGGCCATACTTGGCCAAAGAGCGCCATGAACGATGATGTTTGAGTAGCAGTGGTTGGTGATTTACGGTGATATGTACAGGATGTGAACTATGATATTGTTATGTGGCTGTAAAGGGGCCTTAAATTCCGCGCCGTCAGGCGGGTAAAACATTGGTATTAAAATCATGAAGGTGACGTAAAATGCGGTAGCGGGAATGAATGGCGGTGCTCGCGGTTATAAAACTAAGATGGGGATACATGGCAATAGCACCAATGCCTCGCCAGCGCCCTTGAGCCCAAGGGCTGCGAAGCGGGTGCTTCCCTTTATGTAGGCATCGCAGCAACGACCTCTGTCTAGAGGTCGTGCTACGGATCACCTTGGAAAATGGAGTGAAAACTATGTACATCCTTTAAAAATGCGAATAATGATTCATATTTAAAAAAGTGCATCCCTACCGATGAACATAGCGGGATGGAGAGGTAATTGCTGTCGGTAGGGCATTAAAAAGTGTTTTTTCCGCATAGCGTATAGTTCACTGCACTGGACGAGGATGTGGAGAACCGTAAGTGGTTCTCCACATTTATCACACATGGGTGGATCACCACCGGACAGAAGGTGTGCATGTGTGCTATGAGTGTGTCCTATCTGAAGTCTAGTGAGTGTTACTTGTGTGTGACGTGACCTGGATGCTGGTGGCCACTTTTCAAGTTTCGGCTTGATAACATGTAGTTTGTTTTGCGTTTGCTTATCCCATGAACGCTGCCAATACGCCCTGAGCTTTTGTTTTAGGAAGTGTTTCAAGTCAAGTGCAGGGACAGCTGTGGATGTATTAGAGGTGGCATTATCCAGGGCGGATGTAGCTAGTTGGTCAGCCAACTCGTTTCCACCGATCTCGCGGTGCCCTGGCACCCAGCACACTACGACATGCTGTTTTAGTGTGTAGGTCGTGCATAAGAGAGAGTAGAGTGACACAAGGACAGGATTTCTATGTTTTTTCAGAGTTTTTAAGGCTTTTACTACGCTCAGAGAATCCGTGTATATAACAGCATGTTGTAGTTTTAATTCCTTGATGTGTTTGACAGCCACAAATATGGCATGGGCTTCTGCTGTGAAGATGGTTGTTTTAGGGTGCAATATACCAGAATCTGAAAAGGATGGACCAACAGCTGCATATGACACACCAGTATGAGATTTTGAGGCATCGGTATAGAATTCAGGACATGTGTATTTGTGCTGCAGTTCGAGGAAGTATGTAAGTATATGTGCAATGGGTGCGTGTTTCGTGACTTCCAAGAAGGATACATCACAGTCAATGAGCTGCCATTCCCATGGCGGGAGATGTGCAGCGGGGGGCCATCAAACGGTGTTCGAAAAGTGGAATATCCATTTCTTCCGCAAGGCTTCTCACTCGAAGTGGGTAGGGCTCTCTCACCGCAGGACGATTGTTGAAGAGGGCAGAACTCGTTAAATCATTGACAGTGCAGTGCGAGGGGGTGTCCTTTGTTTGCGTTCACCTTGAGAAAATATGTGAGGGACGTGTACGATCTTTGAAGGTGGAGCGGCCACTCGTCGGACTCAGCATAGAGGCTTTCCACGGGGCTCGTTCGAAAAGCGCCCGTACAAAGGCGAATGCCTAGATGGTGAACGGGGTCGAGCATCTTCAAAGCGCTTGCGGTGGCAGACAGATACACAACGGCCCCATAATCTAGGCGCGTCCAAATGAGGCTTCTATAAAGATTCATTAGGCACTTCCTGTCACTACCCCATGCAGTCCGTGACAGCACTTTTAGTATGTTCATTGTTTTTATGCACTTAATTTTTATGGATTTGATGTGTGGTATGAATGTGAGTTTCGCGTCAAGAATCAATCCTAGAAATTTATGTTCCGCCTCCACCGGTATCCGCTGACCATCTAGCTCTATTTCGGGATCTGGGCGCAGGCCTCTATTCCTAGAGAAAAGAACACAGGTGCTTTTTTGTGGGTTTATCCTGAACCCGTTGTTATCTGCCCATTTGGACACCTTGTTTACTCCAAGCTGGACCTGCCGCTCACAAATGGCTAGATTGCAAGATTTAAATGCTATCTGAATGTCATCCACATATGTGCAATAGAACATAGTTTGCGGGATGGAAAGATGCAAGGAGTTCATCTTTATAATGAAGAGTGTGCAGCTAAGTACACCCCCTTGTGGTACCCCGGTTTCCGGCATGAACGATCGCGACAGAACATTTCCAACCCTAACGCGGAATGTGCGGTTAGTCAGATAACTCTGGATTATATTGAGCATCCGACCCCGTATGCCTAAGTGTGACAGGTCTCTGAGTATTCCATAGCGCCAGGTGGTGTCATAAGCCTTTTCCATATCTAAGAATACAGCGAGGAAGAACTGTTTGTGGACAAATGCGTCGCGAATTTGTGACTCAATGCGGATTAGGTGGTCGGTTGTGGATCGACCCTCGCGAAATCCGCACTGGTACGGGTCTAGTAATTTGCGTGTTTCGAGGAAATGTATCAGCCGGCTGTTAATCATTTTTTCGAAGACTTTACATAAGCAGCTTGTTAGCGCGATCGGTCTGTAACTGGATACACAAGATGGGTCCTTTCCTTGTTTCAAGATAGGGATTACAGTTGCTTCTTTCCAGGCAGATGGAATCTCGCCGGAAGTCCATATCGCGTTATAGATGCAGAGGAGGGTTTTCTTCGTTTCGTGGGGCAAGTGCTTGAGCATTTGGTACATAACCCGGTCAGAGCCTGGTGCAGATTCGTTGGAGCAGTTAAGCGCTGCTTGCATCTCAGCTAAGTTGAATGGTTCGTTGAATGCTTCGTTTTTCGCACATTTTCTTTCTAATTTTTCTCTTTCTATATTTGTCTTGGGTCGTTTGAACGTGTCGGAGTAGTGCGCAGAGCTAGACGCACTTTCAAAGTGTGCGCCCAGAGAGTTGGCTTGGTCTTCCAGGCTGTTGCCGTCTGTATTTACTAAAGGAAGAGAATGGGTTTGTCGGCCTCTTATCCTGTTTACCTTGTTCCAGGTCTTAGCCTCGTCCGTGTAGGAATTAATCCCCGATAAAAATTTCTCCCGACTCTCTCTCCTTGCCTGTCGGCGTGTTCGCCGACCTTGGGATTTGATCTGTTTAAAATTAATAAGATTCTGAGCAGTGGGGGAGTCACGGAGTAATCCCCACGCTTTGTTTTGTTTTTTGCGAGCGTTGCGACAATCGTCATTCCACCACGGGACGCGACGTTTGGAAGCAAGAGCACTTGATTGAGGAATACATTGCGAAGCGGCGTCAATAATAAAAGCGGTAAAAAACTCAACAGCTGCACCAATTTCCAACGACGACATCTCATCCCACGAGATACTAGTAAGATTTCTGAACTTCTCCCAGTCCGCTGCCTCAGCCTTCCACTTGGGTGCGTGCGGTGGAGATTCGGTTTCTTTTGGAGTGCTTATTAGTATGGGAAAATGGTCGCTCCCGTAGGGGTTTTTAATAACGTCCCAGTTAAAATCAAGTAAAAGAGTGGGTGATACAATCCTCAGGCCTATAGATGAATAAATTTTGTTTGCCAGGCTATAAAATGTTGGCTCTTTCTTATTCAGTAAACATGCACCAGCGGAAAAAAGAAACTGTTCGATCAGACGGCCTCGGGCATCACTGCGAGAGTCTCCCCACAAGCTGCTGTGTGCATTGAAATCGCCAAGAACGAGGTATGGTTCTGGCAATTCATCAATAAAGGACTCAAATTCATGTTTGTGTAACTGGTACTATGGGGGTATATAAAGTGAGCATATGGTCATGAGCTTGTTGAAAAGGACAGCTCGAATTGCCACTGCCTCCAGGGGCGTTCGCAGCTGCAAAGCCTGACACGGTACATTTCTATCTATTATGACAGCGACACCGCCAGAGGATGCGAGAGCATCATGTCGGTCTTTACGGAAGATGACATACTGCCGAAGAAAGTTAGTGTGTGTTGGTTTTATGTGTGTTTCCTGTACACACAGCACTTTTGGTGTATGTTCGTAAAGAAGTTCTTGAACGTCGTCAAGGTTCCTGAGAAGGCCCCTGACGTTCCATTGTATAATTTGTGTGTTCATGATGTAAGTAAAGTAGCGCTGTGTGTACGAAAAGGGAGTGACTTGTTTAGGCAGAAAGTTTGAACTCAAGTAACAGGGCCATCGTCAGGCCCCGTTATCGGCTTTTTAGTTTTCTTGGCGCGCTCCAGGGAGCTACGCCGATCTTTCGGCACCAAGGGTACCGTGGTGTCCATTGCCTCCTGGGAGGCACTGGATGCCCGCATATGCGAGCTGGGAGTTCGAGTTTTGGACCTCGTCTCGTGAGACGAGGCCTTGAGACCTGACGACCCTGGAGTCTCCGGTCTCTCTTCGCGAGTAGGCGGAGTAGAGTGAACTACTGCCGCCTTGGGGGGCAGGCGCCACAGCCGACGGCTCGCTCTGCGCGGGCCGAAGGAGTGGCGAAGGCCGGTGCGACGTTGCCCCCGGCGCGCCGCATCAGCGTAGGGTGTGGAGTAGAAAGGTGCGCACCTGTTACGGGCTTCCTTGAATGAGATGTTTTCCTTTACTTTGAGAGTGATGATGTCCTTTTCTTTTTTCCAGTTTGGACAGGAACGTGAATAGGCTGCGTGATCACCGTCACAGTTGATACAGTGTGGTGTGCTAGAACAGTTGTCAGAAGGGTGGCCTTGGCCTCCGCATCTTGCGCAAGTTTCCTGACCACGGCAGCTCTGCGAGCCGTGGCCAAATCGTTGACATTTGTAACATCGTCTAGGGTTCGGAATGTATGGGCGGACGGTAAGCTTGATGTAACCTGTTTCTAATTCTGAAGGCAGTACACTGGATGCGAATGTTAATATGAGGTGCTTTGTAGGTATTTCTTTATTGTCACGTCTGATAATGATTCGTTTGACATCAGTGACATTTTGGTCTTTCCACCCTTCTAGCAGTTCTTGTTCGGACAAGTCAAGGAGGTCTGCTTCTGAGACAACTCCGCGTGATGTATTCATGGATCGGTGAGGCGAAACAGATATTGGAAGGATACCAAACGTTGTTAGGTTGCGAAGCTTTTTCAAAGTGGTGTTTCTGGGGTAGTTCAAGCAGAAGGTCGCGGCTAGCCATCTTAGTTACCTTGTAGCCTGGTCCGAAGATAGTTAGTTATATTGGGTTTAATGGCGCAAGGGCAACTCAGGCCAAGCAGCGCCAAACACAAGGTGTTATATAATAACCAGTAACTCTAAAGTTTATCTAAAAAGCCGCTTTCTTTCAAAAAATTTATAACATTACACAGGGGCACAAGTGGATCCTCTCCTATAATTAGCCTCGGGTGCATAGGTATTCGACGCTTGTAAAAAACTCCAAAATGTTTTCGCCTTTCTGTTTCAGTGTGTGGGCATGTGATGAGGATATGCATAACTGTTAATGGTTGTATGCATTTTTCACATTGTGGCATGTCTTCCTTTTTCAGCAAAAAGTTGTGGGTGAGGTGAGTGTGCCCAATGCGGAGTCGGCAAAGGATAACCTCAATGAAGCGTTCCTTATGACGGCACGACTTCCATTCTCCCACTATGGGTTTGACCAGATGCAGTTTATTACTCGTGCAGGAGTCCCACTGTTGCTGCCATTTTAATGATAATGCTATGCGAATAGTGCGGAGGCTGTCTTTAATGGGAATATTTATTTGCTTAACAGATGTCTGAGCTGCTAGGGACGCATATTCGTCCGCCTTTTCATTGCCTGGAATGCCTATGTGGCTTGGTACCCAGCAGAAACGAATGGTCACTACCTCGCTGTTTAAAACGATCATGTTCAATATGTCACCGAGTAACGGTTCGCACTCAGATTTTAGATGTAGCGCTTTTAATGAACTTAATGAATCGGTGTATATGATCGCTTTTTTGTATTTGCCGGTGATGACTTTTCGTACTGCTTCCCATAAGGCATACAGTTCAGCGCTGAAAATGGACATGAACTCAGGTATTCTAACACTGATAGCGCTTTCCTCTGTCACAATCCCAATGCCTACATGGTGTTTTGTTTTCGAGCCGTCTGTGTATATTTCGGTATAACCTTTGTATTTGTCCTGAAGTGCACGGAATTCCTGAATTATGTGTTCTTGTGGTGTGTTGTGTTTCTTAAGGTTGGTCAGTGAAAAGTCACACAGCTGCGTCAGATCAGTCCATGGGGGCAGTCTCGGCGGTTTCATGGCGACATTGAGTGCGTCATCACAAATATCGTATGTACGGCAATGCTCTTCAAAGCGTAGAATCAGTGGTTTGATGAAGTGTGGCCTGTTAAAGTAGTGTAAGCGTGAGTGGCATTGCGTGGTGATGTCGTGGCATATATGTTGAGAATGTGACCTGATCCTTAAAACATAAGAGAGGGTTAAAAGCGCGCGACGCTGGCATAGCGGAGGTTCGTTGCAATCTATGTATAAACTCTGTACCGGGGATGTTCTATACGCGCCACTGGACAAGCGGAGACCGAGATTGTGTACGGGGTCCAGACGCCGAATGTAGGATTCTCTGGCCGAGCCGTAAACAGGACACCCATAATCTAAAATGCTGCGGACAGCAGAACGATAAACCTTCAGTAGGCATAATCTATCAGAGCCCCAATGCTTATGGGATAAAACCTTAAGTATGTTAAGCGCTTTATTTGCCTTGATTTTAAGTGCATTAATATGAGCAAGAAAGTTCAGTTTACTGTCGAATGTCACACCTAGAAATTTTTGTTCATGTTTTATCATCATCGCCATGTTGTTTAATGTAAGAACTGGGTCTGGGAATAATCCTCTTTTTAATGTAAACACCACAGCAACAGTCTTTTGTGTGGAAAATCGAAAACCATTTCTGTCGGCCCAATGTGTTAGTTTGTTTATGGTAACTTGAAGTTGCCTCTCACAGGTTGATAGGTTAGATGCACGAGAAGCGATTTGCAGATCGTCAACATACAGAGAGTGCATTATTGTGGGTGGTATGATCTTATTGATTGAATTCATTTTTACTATGAACAGAGTAGTGCTAAGGATACAGCCTTGGGGTACGCCATTTTCCTGGACAAACGTGCGTGAAAGCACAGTGCCCAACCGCACCTGAAATGTTCTGTTTGTCATGAAATCGGACAGACATTTTAACATTTTGCCTCGAATGCCTAGATTAGCGAGGTCTTGCAGGATTCCGTGTCGCCACGTGGTATCGTAGGCCTTCTCTAGATCGAAAAAAACCGCGAGACAGTACTGCTTGTAGCGAAATGCTTCTCGTATTTCATGCTCAAGACGAACAAGATGGTCAGTGGTTGAACAACCTTTTCTGTATCCGCATTGATGATTATCAATCAAGTTTCTTGAATAGAGGATAAAAGACAGTCTGCAATTGATAACACTTTCGTAAGTTTTCGCCAGGCAACTGGTAAGAGCGATCGGTCTGTAGCTGCTCGGGGATGTTGGGGGTTTACCAGCTTTCAGAAATGGGACTACGATGGCAGTTTTCCATTGTTCTGGCATAGACCCAGATTGCCATACCATGTTAAAAAATGTAAGTAAAACGTTTGTCGATGATTCGGACAGATGTGCCAGCATAGAGTAGTGTATGTTGTCAGGGCCTACTGCCGTTTTTTTTACCATGTGAGAGTACAATGTTTAGTTCCTGTAATGTTAGGGGTTGGTTGTAAGCTTCGTGTGAAGCACCTCTGAGCGGTAGTTTCTGCTTCTCTGCGGTTTCTTTGTGTTTGATGAAAGTATCAGTGTAGTTGGCTGAACTGGAAATGTTGTAGAAGTGTTCCCCTAGTATGTCGGCTTGTTCTTGTGTTGTTGTCTGGATGTCTGGGCTTGTAAGAATGGGTATAGTGTAGGCTGAGTAGTCTCCTGTGAATTTCCTCAGCTGGTCCCACAATCGTTTAGACGAGACATTGCTATTTATGGAAGTTATGTAATCGCGCCATGATGATTTTTTCGGCCTGCCTACGGATATAGCGCGCTTTCGCTTTAGCCTGCTTGAAGTTTACGAGGTTGCTATATGTGGGGTACCTCCTCAGGATGCCCCAAGCTTTATTTTGCAGTTTCTTTGCTTCAGTGCATTCTTTTGTCCACCAGACATTTCTCGTTTTTCGGACATAAGTTGAAGATCGTGGAATTGACTTTTCTGCGGCTGTAATTATAATTTCTGTGATTTTGTCATTAATGTCATCGATCGTAATATCTGGCGAGATGACGTCCTCTAGTTTCGCGTTTTCTAAAAATAGTGCCCAGTTCGCAAGGTGGATTAGCCAGCGGCGTGGTTTAGAGGTGATGGTGGGTAGTGACGATGGCAATTTGATGATTGCAGGTAAATGATCACTGCCGTACGAAGAGTCTAGGACTTCCCACTTAAAATCATTAAAAACAGATGGTGAGCAAAATGCAAGATCAAGGCAGCTAAACTTGCGTGAACTTGGTGAAAAGTAAGTTTGTGTGCCAGAGTTTAAAAGACAGATGTCATTCGATAAAACAAAATCTTCAATGAGTTGCCCTCTTTGGTCTGTTTTGTCGCTGCCCCATAGCGTGCCATGAGCATTAAAATCACCTACGAGAACAAACGGTTCTGGAAGTTGCGCTGTCAGGTCCTCGAGTTCTCGTAGTGTCAATTGTTCATGGGGAGGAATGTAGATGGAGCAGATGGATATTGTTTTGTGTGCTATAATGCTGACTGCTACAGCCTCGAGAGGGGTGTTTAGTGTGATTGCTCGGGTGGGAATGCCGCCTTTTACTACTATTGCAACTCCTCCCGATAAACGGCTACAATGTTGCCGGTCCTTACGGACAACTGTGAAACCTTTTAGTACATGAGTGTGCTTTGCGCCCAGGTTTGTTTCCTGGAGGCAAAATGCTATGGGAGAAAACTTGTTAAAAATGTCTTTTATGTCACCTAGGTTTTGAAGTAGACCTCTGATGTTCCAATGAACAATAAAAGCCATGATGAAATTAAAAGGAAGCAAATGTACTAATAATGTGGATCAATTGTTAAAAAGATGCTAGGTGACATATGGTAAAAATTGGGTCCGTGAAGAGCGATATCCACTTGGGTTATCGCTTCGGTTGCACAGTTATTGGGATCTTGTCCCGCTTGGCGCGCTCGAGGGAGCGTTGGTCCTTCGGTGTCGATGACACCGAGGTTTTGGGGTCGACCTCCATCGCCTTGTCAGAGGCGCTGGGGGTCCGAGACTCGGGCACTGAGAGACGTGTCTCAGGCCTCGAGGTGCGATTGATCTTAAGGCCCTGCGAGGCTGCCGCCTGCGGGGCCTTAAGTTTCGGTGGAGCAGCCGTGGCTGCTTCCACCTGGGGGGGCGGGGGAGATACCACCGCGTCGCTTTGAGCGGACACGGTGGACTCCTGAGGCCGTTGTGACGCTGCCCCCCTTACGCGTCGCCTCGGCATAGCTTTTGTGGAAGAGGTGTGGCAATCGTTTTCTCGCTTCGACAAATGAGATCTTTTCTTTTACGGTTAGTGTGATGATTTCTTTCTCTCTTTTCCAGGATGGACAAGACCGTGAGTAGGCGGGATGGTCTCCACCACAGTTGACACAATGAGGTGAGGCTTCGCAACTTTCAGCTTTGTGATCATTTGAGCTGCATTTTGCGCAGGTGTCCTTCCCTCGGCATGAGTGTGATGCATGGCCAAACCGTTGGCATCTAAAGCACCGCCTCGGGTTTGGAATATAAGGTCTTACATTTATTTTCAGGTATCCTGCCTCAAGAGAGGTAGGCATGTCACTTGTTGCGAAAGTCAGAATGATGTGCTTTGTTGGGATTTCTTGATCATTTCTTCGTATTACAATTCTTTGAACCTTAATGACTTGTTGATCTTGGAACCCCTCGAGGAGTTCCTCGTCGCTAAGGCCGATGAAATCTTGCTCGGATATAACCCCTCTGCTTGTATTTAGAGTTCTGTGAACGGTCGTTGATATTTTCGTGTTTCCGATGTTCGTTAGCTCGGTGATCTTCGGAACTTGTTCTTTTTCAGTGAGTTCAATCAGCAAATCGCCACTTGACATTTTAGTTACTTTGTACTTCATTCCGAGTTTTTCTTTCAGGCACTTGGTCACCAAAAATGGTGAGAGTTTCCTTGCTGGTACAGAGTCTGAGTGTATTACGTGGTACTTCAGGAATGTTATCCTGGGCTGAAGAGAGAAATGAAAGGTTGCTTCGGTGCGGTTCCTCTTGAGAGGCCGATCGAGAAGGGTGGAAGCTTGAGAAGCCATAAGAATAATATGTAAGTTCGGCAACAGCGCCGACCGCCCACCACGGAGCCCTACAGGGGGACGCGGCAGAGCTTTGTAAAAAGGACTGCACGACGCCAGTCGTACGCCGCCACTATAACCTAATATGGTGTACCAAGCTTGGATGACCACACACGGTTAACCCTTGCCGCCAGGAAAATTAGAAGTAACTAGAAAAGAGGAGAAGACAGGAAAGATTGAAAGAGAGAGAAAAAGACGAAGATGTAGGTAGAGAGAGAGACAGGAAAAGGCGACTGCCGATTTCCCCTGGGTGGGTCAGCCCAGGGGTGCCGTCTGCGTGAAGCCGGGGCCAAAGGGGTGTGTTGCCTCGGCCGGGGGGGCCTTAAAGGTCCAATCACCCGGCTTCCGCTCAACCCCCAAGATCCCCTTTTCCCCGGACACGGCTACGCCACGCACGGCTAAGCGTGGGAGGAGGTCAAAACCCCCCCCGTTAGCTCGGGTCCGTGGTGTCGCTACGCACCAAACGCCTGCTTACGCAGACGCCCCTGCGGGGGTGTTAGCGATGACCAATGATTGCGATGACAGGGGTGTATTATGGCTGTATAGACGCCTAAAATCACGCGCTGCACAGGAGCGTAAAATGTGTGTATGGATTATAAAATTATGGCAGTGAGACGTGGTATGGTCTGTTGGTGTGTAATGCGTTGCAAGTGACCATGATATCTACAAGTGAGGA
>JALIZH010003407.1:0-23716 GCA_030522465.1 Rhipicephalus appendiculatus | reverse complement strand
TTCATTCTGATATTCCAGTCCATTTGGACAGCTGGATGAAGTAGCGCAAACAATAAATAGGCATCGAGGCAAGAGCGGTTAACGGCAGTCGCTTTTTAGTTATAGAGATAACTTAAGCAAAAGGAGCACACTGAGCTGGCAGCCAAGCATAACAACAACAACAACTAAAATTCTGCTGCTAATGTAGCGCTAATTTAGTTCTTGTATACTTGGTGATGTGCTAATGTCGTTCTTGTGTAGATGTTGCTATAGTTTTAAACCTTGCGGTTAATGCGGCTCCACTACCGTGAACCCAGGAAGCGCGTAGCACGGGCAACCAAGCGATTACGTTGGCAATCGCGTGCTTGTGAAACACAAAACACAAAAGTGAAACGTGTCCTTACAAAAGTAGCTGAATGTTTTCTGTACGTTGAAATAAGAGAGCTTGCACAATGCCTGTTGGTGGTTGACAGTTATAGCGCAGTTTAACGTGAGTGCACCCACGTGGACGCTTGGTGGTACCTCTATATCCCGGTGACTAACGTCCATGATCAATGATTAAACAAACCCTCGTGGTCATAGATGCTCGTGCTAGCTGTACAGTAAGAGCGGAATCAGAGAAGGCGGTGTGACAGCCAGAAGAGCGTCACTGATTGGACGCCGAACTTGGCCTAAGGTCACATACTCGCGGCATGTTAGAGTTATTGAACGCCACTGCCCGACCAGAGGGAAACGCGACACGCGTCCTGTCTTTCCCGTTGGCCGGCTGCAATTTTTTGCGCGGCGAGCGTAAGTTGGGAACGCGGAGTTACAGCAACGCTCTAGTGCACTTTAGCCACGCGAAGAAGTCGCGCGTCGCATAGCTATTTTAGGAGCGAAGCTCCTTATGGCGAGACCTGGCCGGTTGTCGAGCGGCGTTGGGCGTCCAGCGGCGTCAACCGTCCTCTGTACCTCGTAGTGTTCCCTTATCGTACAATAGAGGGCACTGTCCCATAGAGATGCATGCAAACTGCAGTTTGGTGACGATATACTAGATGGCGCTGTACGCATTCCATTTCTCGTCTCGTTTCCGAGAGGGCGCCGTCCCATAGACATGCGTACAATATGGCGGCTGGGTGAAGGTACGCTAGATGGCGTTGGCGGTGCAGCTGCTCTCCGATTTTAGGGGCGCCCTCGCCCTCTCCTCTCCTACGCTTCCCCCCTCTCTCGTACGGTCCCCCCCCCCCTCTCGCCTCGCGACGCCGACGCAGGCAGCGTCTGCTAGTGAGCTTCTTGATTGAAAAAACCGACTGCTCGCGCTGCACAACCGTTCACTGACCACCCCGTATATATAGGCACTGAATTTTGACCTCCAAGGTAGCGCCTGCGTGAGATTTCTCCTGTGCGTGATTAAACAATAAATATTCACAGCGTACATGTAAAATTAAAGTGAGCTGCAAGTCGCCATGACTCTCATCGACCCTTTAGTATAAACGCGCCCGATCTCACGTCGTTGATGATGTACTGGGCAGAATTCACGGAAGATTCACGGTTTACCGATGAACCTCCGGAGCTTCGCCCACTCATCATCATTCATTCCGTGGATATGCTGTGAATGTTTTTGGTATGGATGGATGCTATGAGCGAGGCCGACGCTAGGGGTAAGGTCACCACCTGGCAGTGTGTTAAAGAGTCGACAAAATTGCACTTCTTTTATTGGAAACGCGCCGAAAGGGACGGAGGCTTAGAAACGACGCTTTGAAAAAAAAAACTAATCGTGGATTTCACGGTCGTGATGCATTACTTCACTTTAGCAAGGGCACTGCGAGAGGACAATGGTAGATATAAAAGGCGCGTTGGTAAAGCCTACAGAGTATTGACCGTGGCTCGGTGGGTAGCGTGCCCGGCATCGCTTGTCGTGGACCAAGAGGTCGGAGGTTCGACTCCCGTTGACGGAACGCTTTTCTTTGTGTTCTGATCATGTGTATTTTTTCGACGTCATTTCCGTGACGGAAACACGTCACTGAAATCTTGGTGGACCCCGGCATAAAACACTTTCGTGCACTGAAATCTTGGTGGACCCCGGCATAAAACACTTTCGTGTTAAAATCGCATCTTTTTTTTACTCGCCTATGACCACATGCGCGCGATAATTTTCGTGTTTGACTCTGAAATGCTGTAAATGGTACTGACACCACAGTCACCCCATTGCTAGAAATTGCTCCGTAGAAAAAAAAAACTATAAAGGTGACATATTCTACGAAGGATCCCGTTAACACATGTAATATTGCACTGAAAAAGGGTTGAACTTCACCAGATGCCATGCTATGTGTAATGCGCAACGAGAGGGTTGTTTAAAGGCGCAGTAAACACAAAGTGCTCAGGAGCAATTAATTAGCAGCAGCAGCAACAGCATCAACAAAGTTCTCAGCTGCGCACATTGCCTTACGGACTCGCAGTGGGTACTTCGCTGAATCGCAGTATGACGAATTATGGCGCAGCGGCCACTTAGCAAATGCACTTGGAGAAGCATGAATTATTGGAGAGTTTAAATCTGCCAGTTACGCACGCAGGTTTCCTTCCTCGCCGGGCTGTTGAGGTGTCCACTGAGAAGCGGCGCCCGGCAAGCGAATCAGAAGACGATGCGAGCGGGCTCCGATCTCGCTATCACCTTCTACTCTTAGACGCCAAGCTCAAAGCATTTTGTTCTTTTTATTTTACTTCAGAGAGAGGAGTTGCCACTCTGAAAGCAGCCTTGCATTAAAGTCATGACGAGAGTTCTAGGGAAAACTGGGGATGGAGAATACAGAAGCAGATGATGATGATGATTGCCTGAATGTATGGCTCATACCCACTCTGGGGGGATTGGCCAAGAAACGAATATGACACAAGGTTTCTTCTTCGTCTTCTGTATTCTTTGTCCCCAGCTTGGGCTGTAGTTCTCGTGCGTACAAGGATATAAGAGCCTACTGATATCTGCTGCAACAGCGCGGACCCCAGCGGTGGCAACCGTGCCCTTATAATTCAAGTTCGCAGTTCCTGCTCGAGCATCGCATTCCCCCCACCGGCGACCATCCATGCTCCTTCGGCCGACGAAAGATGGGCGGCGCGCTTGTTCTGCTTGGAAGCTATCGACGGCAGAACTCACACGCACGCCGATGTTATCGCGTGCTACCTTCGTGCGAATAAGATGGCTGGCTCGTTTCATCGCAGCTTCAGCCGCGTTCGTCGCTAGCGCTCGACCGCGTTTAGGAGGGAAGGAAGGAATACAAAAGAGAGAAGGCAGGGGAGGCTAACCAGACAGGAGTCCGGTTGGCTACCCTACACTGGGGGGAAAAGGGAAAGGGGAGTAGAAAGATGAGAGAGACAGAGAGAAAGGAGCACAAGAAGAAGAAGAAGAAGAAGAAAAACAGGAAATGATCGCGTGTACTCGTGCGTAGAACATACGATGCTCCAAGTGATCATATCGATGTGAACTTTATACGAAACATGACGGCGACTGAAAAAATTGGCCGCGTATCTGCGTGCTTCGCTGCAAATGTCGTCGAAAGACGATAGTCTTGTGCCGGAGACAGCCTAAAAACACTAGGGTCTTTAGAATTGCGTACCTATGTATTTTCTAATAAAGAACACACGTCCTGACACTTACATATTAATGTTGCGCCTCAGGAATGCGTAGTATTTGCTTTTTGATCGAATATGTTCACAAATATGAACGTGAACACCAGTTCAAGATGGCTGGGCGTTCAGAAGGAAGTTAAACTTTGGCCGAGACGCTGAATCGGGTTACCGACAGACAAACAGGCAGGACAGACATACAGACCAAAATTTTTGCGTTTAAGTATCCCAAGAAAGACTATCGTCTTTAAAAAACCCACCCAGGGTGGCCACATTATTTATGTAGCATTAAAAAGCACAAGTAACACGCGGCCAGGCACCTATTCCTGGGGGGGAAGACCAAGCAAATACTTGTGAGTAGTGCCCCTGTCACACAGGCCAGCTTAAGTGTACTTCGGCGCTAGCATCATTCGCACGCTGTCACACGGGAACGCTTAGTGGCACTCACTACAAAGTCCACTTGCCGGCGAGTGCGTTCGCCAAACTCACTTCACTGCGACAAAGCCTCTAGCCTCAGTAGTGGTGGCTCGAGTCACTATCGGAAGTTGGGTTCATAGTATTTTACAGCGAAAGCTGTATATGGCTAGGAGAAACGAAAAACCGTTCGGCATCTGTGTCACGAGCGGTCTCCATTGGCTGTGCTATCAGTTACGTCGTTCTGAGCGTCGTACCCAAGCTCGCGCGCCATTGGCGCGCGAGCTTGGGATCGACGCTTGCAAGGTCAAACACTTGCAGTCACGGCGCGCCCTCTGGCGCGCCGAAGAACCGGCGTTGCGTGCAGAGCAGCGTCGACGTGATTCCGGGAGCGCGTTCGCCGGGGCGAGCGCCCGCTTTGGGCGAGAGTTTCTCCAGCGGCACTTTGGCTTCGGCTGCGACGTCTGTGACCGCCTGTGGTTCGACCACAACCTGGCAACGATAATTGTGGAAGCCTTCAGTGCAGCGTCGGGTTGAACCCACTGCTAAACACTGGGGCCGCACATTTCAACTTCGCTGGTTAACCATTTGTACGGAGTGCTTGGGCGGTGATTTTTTTTTAAACAACCGTTTTCCTACTTAGTACTATTACTATAGATTAAAACATACTATACCGCTAGAAACTCCCTCACTATTCTCGCTCTTAGGCAGTTTACAACCATGGCCGCCAGGGGCATGCTAAGCACGCGCCGCGCAATGGACGCATCCGCCGCATTTGTCCCCAAAGTTGATTTGAAATACGCTCTTACCTATGACGCAATATTCGTTGATTTTAAGGCTGCTCTTACCTATGACGCATTATTAGTTAATAAACAATGCCTAATATAACAAGTGTCTTGTGCTTTTTAGGTACCCATCGCCATTACCATAATTTCCAAAGTACACTTGCCTTTCTTGCGTATAGCATAGCAGCACGGCGCCAAAGTGACATTCTGGGCGCACAAGTGCGCTCGCTGAAACCGGGGTATAAACCCAGTAGTCGTTCAACCATGCTTTCTTTAGCAATATTAAAGACGATAGTCTTTCTTGGGATACTTCAACGCAGAAATTTTGGTCTGGCTGTCTGTCTGTCTGTCCGACGTCCCCTGATTAAGCCACTCGGCCAAAGTTTGACCACTTTCTCAACACCCAGCTGTCTTGAGCTGGTGTTTGCGTTCATACTTGTGAACATTTTCGATTAAAAAGCAAATACTACGCATACCTGAGGCAGGACATTAATATGTAAGTATCAGGACGTGTGTTTCTTTATTAGAAAATACATGGATACGTAATTCTAAAAACCCTAGTGTTTTTTAGGCTGCGCTGAAAATGCGACGCTGTCCACGAGCTGCGACGCCCTGCACGAAAAAAATTAGGTGCATCTTCCCAAGGGGAACCCTGATGGGATGCGAAGCAGCAGCGTTGCGCACGAGTGGCGTCACGGGTTGAACGGCGCAAACGCGGCAGGTGTTGCGGGCGAACGGACGAGGCGGCAGCTGCGGGCGCTACGGCGAGCGCGCGGCAGGCGAGGGAGAGAGTGACGTCAGCGCGCACTGCGAGGGGAGCGTGACGTCAACGCGCAGCTGCGGCGTGACCTACTTGGCACCGCTTCAACATATGCGGCGAGGGGGAGCGCGTTGCGGTGCGTTCGTACGGACTTACCGAGGGACAGCGTTACACAGGCTAGTCAAATAGCTGCTTCGCATCTAAAAGCCATGTGCCGACGAGAAGGTGCTGCCGCTGGCAGTGGCCCTTGGTTCAGCACAAGCTTATGAATGTTTTAAAGACGATAGTCTTTCTTGGGATACTTCAACGCAAAAATTTTGGTCTGGCTGTCTGTCTGTCGGTCTGTCTGTCTGTCCGTGACCCGATTCAGCTACTCGGCCAAAGTTTAACCACTTTCTGAACGCCCAGCCATCTTGAACTGGTGTTTGCGTTCATACTTGTGAACATATTCGATCAAAAAGCAAATACTACGCATACCTGAGGCGCCACATTAATATGTAAGTGTCAGGTCGTGCGTTCTTTTATTATAAAATAGATAGGTACGCAAGTCTAAAGACCCTAGTGTTTTTAGGCTGCGCTGAAAATGCGACGCTGTGCACGAACTGCGGCGCTTTGCACGAAAAAGCCCTGTGCCGACGATAAGGTGCTGCCGCTGGCAGTGGCCCATGTCACAGTGTAATGCCCTTGGTTCAGCAAACACAGCAAGCTCATGTTTTTCAGTGGCGTCCATATCTCGCGCAGCGCCTCCTCTATTTTATCAACGCCAGCCAGATGCGGCCAATTCAACGTAGAGTAGGCGCTGTCTGAGGAAAGGCAAAACATAGTAATACGGCCGACACACGACTATCGTCTTTCGACGACATTTGCAGCGAAGCACGCAGATACGCAGCCAATTTTAAATGCGAAGCATTTCTTAGCGAACTTCGGCGACTTTGAGCGTATCTATCTATCTAGCTATCTAGCCGCCTACGACTTTGGGCTCTCCTGGCCGTATCGTTAAAGGAATTTATACCAAATTTGGTATGGCATAACATGACTGTATGAAGAACATAAATGGCTGGTCACATCATGAAAATCATGAATAACTTGTCATGAAAAGTATGATTTACATGCCACGCTCATTGCGCGCTCGCGCCCGTTTTGTTAGCTTGACATACACCAAATTTGGGATTGAGTGACATGACTGTATGACGAACATAAATGACAAGTGGTAATATGGAAATCATGACTTGTCATGTGCGACATGACTTGCATGCTACGCTCATGGCGTGCTCGCGGCCGTTTTGTAAGCTTGAGATACACCAAATTTGGTATTGAGTGACATGACTCTATGACGAACATAAATGACAAGTGGTAATATGGAAATCATGACATGTCATGAGCGACATGACTTGCATTCCACGCTCATGGCACGCTCGCGACCGTTTCGTCAGCTTGATATACACCAAATTTGGTATTGAGTGACATCACTCTATGAAGAACATAAATGACAAGTGGTAATACGGAAATCATGACTTGTCATGTGCGACATGACTTGCATGCCACGCTCATGGCGCGCTCGCGGCCGTTTCGTTAGCTTGAGATACACCAAATTTGCTATTGAGTGACATGACTGTATGGCGAACATAAATGACAAGTGGTAATATGGAAATCATGACATCATGAGCGACATGACTTGCATGCTACGCTCATGGCGTGCTCGCGGCCGTTTCGTTAGCTTGAGATACACCAAATTTGGTATTGAGTGACATGACTCTATGACGAACATAAATGACAAGTGGTAATATGGAAATCATGACTTGTCATGTGCGACATGACGCATGCCACGCTCATGGCGTGCTGGCGGCCGTTTCGTTGGCTTGATATACAGCAAATTTGGTGTTGAGTGACATGACTGTATAACGAACATAAGTGGCAATCTTGGCATGCATGTCATCTACAATGCCATTTACATGCCACGCTCATGGTGCGCTTGCGTCCAGTTCGCTAGCTCGACGTACACTAAAATAGGTATATCACGACGTGACTGTATGACGAACACAAATGACAGGTCGTAACATGTAAAACATGACATGCAAATTATGTGAAGCATGAATTGCTCCTTCCTGGCTGCTTCGCATTACATCGATTCCCACAGTGCGTGGGATCTGCCGCCTTTTTTATATTCAGCGAACTACTTGTTTATAGTTTTCATTTAGTGAAGTTGTTTCAGTAAGCTAAAAGACGTAGTATGGCGCTGAAGTTTGATAGCAGAGTTACCTAGACTAGATTCTTTCTCCGACATTCACAGGAACATTTCTTCAAGGACAACGCCACTGCCTCAAGAGCGCTTGGTGGTCCTGTGTGGTAGTGTGTTTCTTGGTTTGTGTTTCTTGGTTTAACTGGCTCCATTCGTAGGGATGTTCGACTAGCTGTCCACTCGCACAGAGGAAGGAAAAAGTTTACAGTTCTATAATTAGTAATTGTATGGGCCTAACATCTAAAAAAAGCAATATGATTTGAGACAATCTGTTCTGAAGGGCTCCGGAAATTTTGATCACCTGGTGTTCTTTAACCCTTTGAGGGTTTTCACCGTACATCTGCGGCAGCACCTAACATGGCCCAAAGGGTTTTCGCCTACATGTATGGCACTGCCTCTATATTTCAAACGCGCGCCGTTTTCAATCATTTATCTTGCTTGGCATGTGCTGCTTTGCTTCGGGAATACGTGGAACTTTTTTCATGCGCCGATGTCTCTCCGTTGTTGCTTTTTTTATGCTTCGCAAGGTGGCGCGCCGGAAGTCACTTGTGCGTCCGAGTGCGTTCGCGGTGCGGCTGGTTTAAAATGCGCACCTGATCGATAATTTCTCTTGCTTGGAATGTGTTGTCACGTTTCGGGAAGACGTGCAATTTTTTTGTCAGGCGCCGATATCGCTCCGTTTTTTTTTCTTTTTTCTTTCCAAGACGGCGCGGTGGCGTTTGCTTGTGCTCGCCCTTCGGGTGGTTATCGCTTCGCGCGCCCGCAAAGCTGATCGCTGTCTGGTTTCTAATCTCTCAAAGGATGACCACTTGTGTTGCTCTCGTTTATTGCTCCCCCGGCGCGCGATGACATGTTTCCGTGCGGCGCTAAATTACACAAACGACACCGCCGTGGTTACGCGTCCCGTTTTGGGGACTCGCAAAACTGACTCCGTCTCGTTGGCGATAAGACATTTATTCTCTTCTGTGGGAACACCGCATCCGCAACAGCGTTTGCGGACTTCAAGCAGAAAGTAGTGAGCCTGCTGATCGAGGAGTATCACACAGAGAGGAGCAAGGCGGGAAGGCCAAGCGGAGACCATCCTGGTAGGCTGACAGGCCGACACTGCATAGAGAAGGTGTCACCCACCGATGCTCACGGAAGCAGGACGCAGAGAAGATGCTACGTGTGTGCCACTGCCAGCACCATTTGGTGACAGAAACTTCGCAAAAAAAAAAAAAAACGCGCTACATGTGTATGGAGTGCAACAAATCACTCTGTGTGGAGCCATGCTTGGAAGACTATTGCACGCTGAACAGTTGTTAGTGTTAGAGCACGGACTGTGGTGCGCTTATTTTAGGAGCTTGTTCGGCAAGCTTCTTAAGCTCGCGCCTTGTCCGGCGATGGCGGCGATGGCGGTGGCGTGTAAACTTCTCCGCTCGAGGCGCCGGCTTTCCGGTTGTTCTGTCCAAATAAAACGCCGGCCGCGTCGCTTTGGCGTCACTAGCGCGAGCTAATAGGCGCGCGTTCGATGTGAATGAAGATTCATTCTTCCTGGCACCTCACGCCTGTACTGCCATACATGTAGGCGAAAACCCTTTGGGCTCCTGTTTTTGCCGCGTCGGCACGAAGCCTTCTCGGACGCCATCGTCTGGGAAGCACTCGCACCGTACGCCTGCCTGAATGCTTATCCTGGCTAAATAGAATCATGGCCTCCGAGATGGCGGGCGCGCCGCGGGTTTCTCTCCGGCCGTCCCAATCGCCGCGCTCCCCAGCAAAAAAAATTGGCCGCGTATCTGCGTGCTTCGCTGCAAATGTCGTCGAAAGACGATAGTCTTGTGCCGGCCGTACTCCTATGTTTTCTCTTGCCTCAGACAGCGCCTACTCTACGTTGAATTGGCCGCATCTGGCTGGCATTGATAAAAAATTACACCATCTCCCGCTAAGGGGAACCATGTGTAGATGTGAAGCAGCAGGCGCTAACGCTTACACTGGCGGCGTTGACGCTGGCGTTATCGCAGCGTTGCGCAGGAGAGAAAACTGGGGAGGCGCAAAGCACGCAGTGATGGAGTGGTGTTTCCTACTGGAACATGCCAATCGCTGCTAATGGGCAATGAGAGACAGAAGACTTCGACTGGACACAGAGACCCACAGTGCGCTTTTAGTTAACGCACACGCTGCGAATTATTATTGTTCAACAACGCACAGGAGAAATCTCCCACCGGCACCACCTTGGAGGTCAAGATCCATTGCCATATATACGGGATAGCCAGTGAACGGTTGTGCAGCGCGAGCAGTCGGTTTTTTCAACCAAGAACCTCGCTAGCAGACGCTGCCTGCGTCGGCGTCGCGAGGCGAGAGAGGGGGGGTAGCGTAGGAGAGGAGAGAGAGGGGGGGGGACGCGCATGCGCAGTGGGGGGTGTGGTCGCTGTGGGCAGGGATGCCTAGAGGAGAGAGGGGGGAGCGTATTAGAGGAGAGAGAGGGGGGGACGCGCATGTGCAGTGGGAGCGCGGGGAGGGATGCCTAGAGGAGAGAGGGGGGGAGCGGAGGAGGGGGGAGAGGAGGAGAGGCGCATGCGCAGTGAGGGTGTGGTTGCCGCGTGGAGGGATGCCTAGAGGAGAGAGAGGGGGAGAGGAGGTTTTTTATTTTTATTTTTTTTTTTGAAAGGGTTTGCGCATGCGCAGTAAGTGAGGCCTCGAGGCACACCACCACCACCACCACCGGATTAAGCTTCGCCATAAGATCCTTCACATCTAATAGAGGCGGCGCTGCGCGAGATATGGACGCCATCGAAAAACATGAGC
This sequence comes from Rhipicephalus appendiculatus, assembly GCA_030522465.1. Lineage (NCBI taxonomy): Eukaryota > Metazoa > Arthropoda > Arachnida > Ixodida > Ixodidae > Rhipicephalus > Rhipicephalus appendiculatus. The sequence goes on along the minus strand of JALIZH010003407.1, from coordinate 13,158 downwards.
TTGTGCTCAACCAAGGGCCACTGCCAGCGGCTGGACTTTATCGTCGGCAAAGCGCTTTTTCGCGCAAAGCGTTGCAGTTCATGCATTTTAAGCACAGCCTAAAATACACTAGGGTCTTTAGAATATCGTATCTGTGTATTTTCTAATAAAAGAACACACGCCCGGATACTTACATATTAATGTTGGGCCTCAGGTATGCGTAGTATTTGCTTTTTGATCGAATATGTTCCCAAGTATGAAAGCAAATACCAGTTAAAGATGGCTGGGCGTTCAGAAATTAGGTAAACTTTGGCCCTATAGCAAGTTGAATCGGGTCACGGACAGACAAACAGACAGACAGACAGACCAAAATTTATGCGTTTAAGTATCCCAAGAAAGACTATCGTCTTTAAAAACGTACATCGCGTCGCGCGCCCGGCTACCGCGAGATGGCGCACTCACTTGGGATTCCGGCGGCAGCGGAGACCGCGGCATAAAGCAGAGCGCGCGGGATTACAACGTGGGCATGTTTTCTTTGTTTTTTGTTTTTTTCTGCGTACGAGCAAGCATTGCCGCCAGGATCTTCTGGATGCACTGAAGGCAAGTATCTTTCTTTCTGTTACTGCATTTATTTTGGTTCAATTTACAGAGGAAAGCACGGCAACTGCAGAATTTTCCTGATATAAATTATTGTAAGGAGGTATCAAGTCGTCTGTGGTAGTGTTACTTTTTTTTCCATTACGGTCCGCTTTGTCTGGGCGCGAAATACCTTGATTTGAGAAATATACAGGGGCGTTCTAGCATTCTTCCTTTCTGGAGACGTGTATGGGTGAAAACTGGGCTAATTTTCGTCGTTGAATCAGATTGCCCTCCTATCGTGACACATCGTTTTACTATTTGATCGCGTACGGATATTTATGGTCAACCGAAGCACGGTTACGCTCTAGATAACTGAGTGCCCTGGTGATGTCACCGAAGTAAGATGATAAGTAATTTTGCCGGAATATTGTTGAAGGCTTCGATTAGCCGACCTACATTTACTCCACACGTCGTTCACAGTTAAAGCGCCTGAGTTGTCATCGCCTCCTTTTTCGTCATCCGGATTTTGCTTACGTTTTGGTAGCACAATGGCAATATCAGTATCGTGTTCATTTACTGTGCTCTCGACTGCATCGAAATCAATCAATCGATTATAAATGAACAAAACGCGCCTGTAACCAGTCCATGGTCGTCGCAGAACCGGCGACTTTCAGTCTAGACCACGGTATACACGTGTGGCGACCGCCTGCAACCTCCTCCCTGTCTCCTGCGGCGCGACGGGAGGTAGTTGGAAAGAGAAACTGGGGAAGCCTCGTGGGCGAGTGCGAAGCATTTTGCGCTATGGGAGCGCGGCTTTCGCGCCAGACTTGATGGCGCCGGCGACATCGCGAGGAGAGAGCATGACGATTGCTGATGCCGAGTTTGGTCGGCTCAGTTAGCGTTCCCCTCCAGCGTGCGCTCGACCTTATTTCTTTGTAACACGCTATCTATATTGACTGCATGAAGGCCACAATCTGCCACTTCACTCTGTGCGGATAATGCTTCCTTTATGCCGATGTCACTTTTTAACTTCTTTACGCTGCTGTGAGGCATTCACCTGTTATACAATGCCTGTAAAGCATTCCGTATAGAAGGAAGTGCCTGCAAGTTGTTAATAAAGGAAATATAAACAAAGTGTTCCTAATGGAAAATTTGAGTGCTGCTGTACGTGTGTTTTCATTTCGCTATATGTTGTTACACCGAAGGAAAAAATGCACAAAGGAAGCAAGCACCGATAGCTGCTTTTTGCGATACTGCTTCCAAACGGACTGCTTCCGTCGCAGGCCTTAAATCTAGGTTGCAACATTATCAACATATCTATTGTGGGCTCGGGGCCAGTGGTCGGCCGAAGCCCTCAGAGAACACGTAGGCGACAAGAAAAGCGCGTTTAATTTACGAAGGCCCGGCAACGACTGATCGGTCTTTAGCGGCAGGGCGAGCGCGAGCCCCGGGCGTTATCACGCCCAGCCTCGTCATCGTTCCTTTTTTCTTCTTCTCCTTCGCTAGCGCCCCCCATACTATACAGCCCGCAAATTTCGAAGTATAGTAAGTTTCTAGCACATGCGGAACTCTTGCAGAGGCATCGCTTTTCTAAGTGCTCTAATAAAGGCGGCGCAAATCTACAGAAAAAAAAAAAAAAAAAAAAAAAAAAAAAAAAAAAAAAAAAAAAAAAAAACATTTGAGAATCGATAGGCCCCGGCATTGACTTGGCCTCTCGTACACCTTGACCAGACATTTCCAAATCAGCGCGAGGTTAATAAAAGCGCAAAACCATTTTTTTTCTCACCACATGCATGCTGCCCCAACAGCGCGGCAGCTTTTCCGATCCCAAGTAAGTGCGCTGCGGTGCGGAGAAAAGAGCGGGCCACGTCCACCTCGGGAAATACGCTCTCTCCGTGCTTTTCGCGAAGGATGGATGGATGGATTGGATGGATTCTATGAGCGTCCCCTTTATAACGTGGCGGTGACATATGTCTGCCACCAGGCTCGAAAAAAAACTTTCTTTTTATGTTGGCCTAATGCCTTATCTACATTGATTAAATCTCTGCTATTATAGCAAAGAAAAATATAAATTCACGGTCCATCTCTCTGCCTCTTAAGGCAGAATGACCTTATTTTTTCCCCATTCTTCATTTTTGTCCTTTATATCTACTTTTCTGCCACCAATACTCTAACCGTCTCTTACTTATTTCTATCGCGGACGTGTTCAGCTTTCCATTGTTGTCCCTAAAACCCAAGGCTTCATGTAGACTCGTGCCCACACGTATATCTGGGTGGATATCGCCGCATTCAATCAGTAGATGTTCCATCGTTTCCTTAGTTCGCCCACAGCATGTACATTGTTCTTCTTCGTTACAGAATCTCGCTTTATAGCTACGCGTTCTAAGGCAACCCGACCTTGCTTCAAACAGTAAAGCGCTTCCCCTTGCATTATCATAAAACCTCTCCTTCCTCATTTCGTTTTTTCCCTTTCGGTAGTCACTGAGAGCCGGCTTCTTTTCCATCGCTGTCATCCAATAAGTCCTCTCCGCCTCTCTGACTTTTTGTTTAATGCTCCTTGTTGCCATGTCGTCCACGCTGCTAGCCGTATATTTACTGGTGAGCCTCCTAGTTCTTTTTCTCCACTGCGTGTCGACGCTTTTTCTATACAAATACTTGAAAACCTTTCCTGCCCATCTACTCTCCTTCATTTTCCTCAGCCTCTCTTCAAATCTAATTTTGCTCTGCGCTTCCCTCACTTCAAAACCTGTCCATCCCATATCACCCTCTACAGCCTCATTTGTCGTCTTCCCGTGAGCGCCCAACGCGAGGCGTCCCACAGTCCTTTGATTTACATCCAATCCTGATTGCACCTCTGACTTCATGCACACCACTGAGTTCCCAAATGTAAGCCCCGGAACCATCACGCCTTTCCACAGCCCTCGAAGCACCTCGTACCTATTGTATCCCCATAACGCTCTGTACTTCATGATTGCAGCATTCCTCTTCCCCTTTGTTACCAATGCTTTCTCTTGTACCTCCATATATCTATCCCCCCTCATTTACCCACACTCCGAGGTACTTGTACTCGCTTACCCTCGGTATTTCTTGGCCCTGTATAAACCCATTAAGGACCACGAAAGAACTACCGGTCCGATTTTATTGACATTTTGCTTATTTAATTAACCACAACAGATAACCACACGTGCAAATTTTCATAGAGTCACGTGTGTTTCTTCAGGAGTTATGATACTGTACTATAAAAAGTACGCTGAGCCTTCGAGATAGCAACGGTCAAGGTGCCTTGATGCAAGAATGGCGAGTAGGCTGGGCCCTTGCGAAACGAATAACAAAGTTTTCTTGGCCCATGCAACTTAATCAAGGACCAGTGCTTTAGGGAAAGCGTAACGTCACGCTTTTCGCCACACCATTTCGATGTATTTTGGCAGAATTCAGCTGTTTTGCTGGCTTCTTTTGAAAATGTCCGTATGGATACAGGGTAATAGCAAGCACAGTGGAATCTGGAGAGCTTTGATACTTCTCTTGGGTACAACAAGGCGCAGTCAGTGTTTCGCTGTTATGCGACTAAAGGACAATAGTCAACGCGTAGAGGGTCTGCTAAATCCTACAATGTGGTAGCAGACCCTTTATGCGTTGTCTGTGGCTATTTCGATCATCTGGGCAAATAGCGGCAGGTACCCCTTTTTCTCAGGGATGAAAATTCTCTAGTCATTCGCAGCTCGATCGTAGAGCTCGAACCCCCTCATGGCATTGTTACTGCTGATGAAGGAGGACAGTGGCACTACATTTTTTTTCTTTTCAGTGAATGGCCACCACGATACAGAGCATAGTCACTCAACTGTGTAGTCTCTCGTGAGCATAGCAATTATGCTGTTGTCCTTGACATTTTCGAAACAAAGCTGTTTTCCTGAGTCAAAACAGAAGTTATCTTACCCACGTTTCTTTCGTTCCATGTTTTAGCAGAGAGCATCCATTCGTAACGTCGTCATTCCCCTCCTCCTCCTAAGTTCCCATGTTAGGGTCAGAATCGCCAATTAAAACATCAAGAGGCTCTCGCATATTCACAGCGACATTTTTCGCAGCCTCATGAGTCTGAGATAACCGAAAAAACGGCATTCATAAGAAAAGAAGAATGTTGAAACTATGATGCAACGCACAACAAGGGTTACATCGATGCTCCCACGAAGTCCCAGTGTACTAAATAAAGTACAGCAACATTTGATTACTCCTCACAGCAAAACTATGCACTCTATAGGCTTCTCGCGCTTTGCAAGGATTGAATTGCTCTTCCTGAAGCAGACGCAGTCCGTTTCTTCAACATATAAAATGTAAAACTTCAAATTAATTCAGAAAAAGTAGTACTGACCACGTGCGTTTAACAGGCTCTCATTTTCCTAAAGTTGGACGACTCATAAAAGAGAAAAAAACATAACTGAGTCAATATTCCAAATTAGGATTTTCTTGCTGCAACCTTTGGCATCAGAAATTGTAATGAGCAAGATCAGAATAATCTGTTTTGTATTTTCTATGCCCGAAAAAGGAAGTGTACTTTTTAAAGTACAGTGGTCCCTAATGGGTTAAGACCGCATGGTCTTCGTGATCATTGAGTACCATCAATCCACATTTTGTTGCACTAAAACCTAGTCCCAGAGCCTCGCCTTCCCTTCCGCATATATCTGCCAGCCGCTGTATATCATCTTGACTGTCCGCAAATAAGACAATATCGTCAGCATAAAACAGACCTGGAAGCTTCCGCTCAACCACCGCGCCTGCCTGTTTGCGTGACAGATTAAATCCAATGTTGCTACCCTCTAGCGCTTTTTCCATTCTCACCATGTACAGCATGAATAACAGCGGGGACAAAGGACATCCCTGTCTCAGCCCCTTGTTAATGCCAACGCTGTCCTTGCTGCTTATTCCTTCCCATTCCACACAAACTGTATTTTCTCGGTATATTTCCCTCAAAAGCTGTATACAGTCGTCACCTATGCCCACTTCCTTCAATATATCCCACAAAATTTCCTGATTAACGTTGTCATATGCCCCGGTGATGTCTAGATAAGCTACGTATAAGGGCCTGTTTTCTATTTTTGATATTTCTATACACTGTGTAAGAACAAACAGGTTATCGTCTAACCTCCTGTCGATTCGGAATCCATTCTGGAGTTCTCCCAAAATATCATTTTGCTCTACCCACGTTTCTATTTTTAATTTTACTGCCTGCATCGCCAACCGGTATAGCACCGATGTAATGGTTAGCGGTCTATACGAGCGAATGTTATCCTTTTCTCCCCTTCCTTTATAGATTAAGTTCATTCTACTTTTTCGCCAACTGTCTGGTATTTCCCTCTCCTGTAAGCATTTTTATACGGCTTTCAGCAGCGCTTCTTTAGTGCTATGTCCTAGTTCGTTAATGAGGCTGACGGGAACCCCATCTAAGCCCGGAGTTGTGCGCTTAGGAATTTTTCCTTCGGCCTTCTTCCAATTGAAATTCTCAAGTACTACATCTTCCTCGGTTGTGCTCTTCTGTATACTTTTACTCACCGGGGGAATCCCCTTGGCGACCTTTTTAAACGAATCGGCTGTTACCTTTCGGATGTAACCTAGCGCTTCATATCCTTCCAATTGATTTCCTCCTTCATCTACCATAGTGTGAGTTGATACGCCACCTAGCGAAGAGCGCGCGAAACAGCCCATTGAGGTCCTTGTAGCAGGCGACATTCACTTTCGCACGTGCGGTGGCGGTTCTGGCAGAAGGATTCGTCGTCAGCAAAGAAAAAAAATGCATCGCGAAGCAGTTTTTCTGCGTTTCGTTATGGACGTGGTTGAGGCGGACAGGTAGGTTAGTATTTTTTAGCAATTTTGTGTTTTCTGAGTGAACGGCGAACAACGGCGTAAATAACCAACCTCCGCAACGGAATGTTACACCGACTATGGGTGTTGATTCTTAGCACTTCAGGAACAGGTAATACGTCACTGTCCTAAAAATTTGCTTCACTCTTCGAATGGAATCATCGAATCCTACGTATAACACCGCGTCTCAATTCGCTACGAGAGACGCCATAGTGGAGAGCTCCGGTTAATCTCGAGCAGCCGGAGCTCCGAAATTAGTACGCGGGCGCATAGCATTTCACCTCCATCGAACGGCGATCGCCGCAACTATGGTTTGAACCCGCGTCTCTCGGGAGTAAAAACACCCTAATCATGCGCTGTGCAACATCGGCGGACAAAATTGAAAACTTCGTAGTGTTGTTATCAGCGTGGCGTAAATGTCTCGTACGCGCACTAGATTTGGCCTCATGGCAAGAAATGCTTGCTATATTATATGTCTCATAGTAGCTTAGGGCCTGGCTCTTGAGATGCTATGTGCTCGATTTCCTTGACTTGTGGGCACGCGTACGTGGCAAAACCTGGCCGATGTCTCATCGTAGGGTGCAGGGAGCTATGAAGGGGCCAATTCACTCCTACCTGTAATGAAATTGCTGTGTACAATAGCAGCAGGTAAGCAGTATTGTTTGCGACCACCTCAATTTCTCTGACGTATGTGGATCAGCCTAGACGCACGCGAACACACAGAGAGATCAATAAGGCTACCCGCATTAAAAAAAAATTGTGAACAAGTTCCCTATACCATCATTTTTAGCAGTTCATAGTCATCGTTTCTCTCAGCCTCTTGTAGCCGCACCGAATACGCAGCACGAAACCTTGTTATTTTGCTCAATGTACCGTCCCCGCCTGATCCTTTAAGTTTAAACGTAGACAAGGTCGCGCGGAAGTAATTGACAGACTAAGCCGCTACAAAAGAACTGCCGTATCGCCGTGTTGATCTAGGCAATCAGCATTTGATAAACGATGCCTGCGGCCACTACCGACTGTGTTAGCCCACCTGCCTACAAAACACTGCTGAACAGTTTGTCTGCCTTGCTGATTGACACGGCCTGTGACAGTGCTGCAGCTCTTACCTAGGAGTGGATGAGAACGGCTGATACGCGCTTGCATTTCGCTAGAAATCCAGTAATGCAAGAACGTGGGCCATCGGAGATCACAGGTTCAGTAAAAACACTTCAATGCCGCACTGGGATTTCTTGAGCGTCCAAATTCACACCAGACGTTCACGTGCACGAACAGTGCGACATTTATTTCATCGTCGACCTTGCCCTTCCCGACGACCGAAATGAAGAACTGGGAGGCAAGGACACTCCCACCTTTGACAGAACACCGCACACAGACGGGAACAAATGAAGGAAAATGTCATCCGCGTCCATACTTGTATTCACACTCATGGGCGCTCCCGTTAACTCACGCTTGCACCTACTTACTCACTTTCATTCTCTCGTCTGTTCATACTCACAGGCACTCACTCACGTTCATACTCACGCACTTTACAAGCGCTCATTAAGACACAGCGCTGATACACCACGTTTTGACATCGCAATCTACAAAACACAGCATTTCCAGCAGCAACAATCCGCACATGGACCTCAATACAGCTGCCATCCTTGCCAGTGTTGCCTAACTTCGCAGCGCCCCCTGGATTTCGTTTTAGGTGCGAATTGGCACGGCCGGAGAAAAACCCGCCGCGCGCCCGCCATCTCGGAGGCCATGATAGAATACCGGTGATTTCAGGAATGCTCACTAGATGGCGGCGCCGCTCAAGGCGACGCCATTCAGGCGTTAGGATCGCCGCAGCGCTAGAGGACGGACGTGTTTTTCGTGGGCTCCGGAATGACAGCGCCAGATAAGTTTTTTCTGCATGATTCGAGCTTGCTTTTATTAGTTATATGAGTACGTAAGCCACTCGATTCAAGCTTAATTGGGGTTACAACATTGTACTGTTTCTTGTGTGACAGTCGCCTGGCTTTTTTTTTTCTTTTTTTTTTGTTTGTTTGTTTCGGCCACCACGTGGCTGAAGGGTACACAAGTGCTTTGAAGCATACTGGCGGAGTTTTGTGGTACCTTTTGGCTTGAGTGTATGTAATCCGAAGTGTGAACGATCGAGCCATGGTCAAAAAGACCGTAAAGTGTTCAGGGTGCGGAATGGGATGGAAAATAGAGGTTTGTGCGGAAGACAAGACAGAGGAAGCTGACGCCAAGTGTAAGCAATGTGAGTTAGAGGCGAAAATGGAAATAATGATGGCTGCCCAGAAAGAGCTCATGGTAAGGATCGCCGAGCTGGAGAATGCGTTGGCGACAGAGCGCGAAAAAACGATGGCTATGGGAGAAAGGCTTAAGTCAGCTGAGGAAGGGTTAGCGAAGGCAGTCATGGTGAACAAGGAAGCAAGCGACGGCGGGAACAGGGGGGCATCAGCCCCCCATAGTGGGAGACGCGAATGGGGAAACAGGTTTGGGGAAGACAAGTGCAGGGGTCACAGGACCCAGTTTCCGCGAGGTGGTTTTGGGGAGGGGAGGGAGCAAAACAGCGGCGGTTGCGCGAGCTGGTGACCGAGGCAGTGGCCAGGTGCGGGACAGTCCAGCAGAAAAGTCGGAGCACGTGATAATGGCCGGGGACTCGAATTTAGCTAGATGCGCAGAAGCAGTCAAGGAAAGGGTGAAAGGCGACAAACGAGTTTTAATAGGGACGTTCCCGGGACGTAGGCTGGGATCAGTGATGAGACAAGCTAGCGCAGAACTCGCAGCTAAAGCTAATGGACGTAACCTCGTGGTAATTGCGGGAGGTCTAAACGACGTCTTGAATGAAGAATCAGCCGAACTAGCGACCACATTGGCGAAAGGGGTCGATGACATGCACGCCATTTCCCCTCAGGTGCAGATAGTGGTATGCACAATACCGGAGGTACCGGTGCGTGACGGCAACCTGCAAAGAGCGGTTGTCGACGCAAACAAAGAGATATGGCAAATGAGTCGAGAGAAGGGCATCGAGGTAGTGGAAATAAACAGAGAGGTGCACAGGTGGGGTGGTTTTCGAAGAGACGGAATACACTTCAATAGGAGGCTTGGTCATGAGGTGGGTTGGCGACTTGCAGGACGCGCAGTAGCTTTTTTGGGGGGGGCACGCGGGCCCTTCGGTGTCCAGGGTAGCGTGTAATGAGGACAACAACCAGGGGGGACTCTGGGACAGGTAGTATAGCGAAAAACCAGAGAAAAGGTAAAAGAAGGGAGAAGGCGCGTGTCGCAATTGGTTACATTAACATGCAGGGTGGCAGAAAAAAAGGCAAAATGGTTAGAGATTGAGGGACAGTTAAACAAGGAACAGATAGGTGTTTATGCGGTTACAGAAACACACTTTAGAGACTTGGAAGAGCCACCACATATTGACAATTATACTTGGGAAGGATGCAACAGGATCATATCAGGAAGGAGAGGTGGGGGTGTTGGAATGCTAATTCATAGCAGAGCAAAATGGGATAGAGTGAAGCAAACGTGTTCAGAGCACCTATGGGTTTCGGGCACAGTAGGTGGAAAGAAAACGTGGTTAGGTGTAGCATACTTGTGGACGGGGAATAAGTGCAGAGAAAAGAATCTGGAGATAGTGAAATGCATAAGCACCGATATTAAAAAATTTGGTCATGATGCCGAAATAATCCTTCTAGGGGACATGAATGCTCACATACATGACCTTGACGGATATTCAGACTCCAATGGCAAGTTATTGCTAGATCTCTGCGAGCAACATAGTCTTGAAATAGTTAACACGGGGCCTAAGTGTGAGGGACAGATCACGTGGGAAGTCGGAAACAGGCAATCGAGCATTGATTATTGTCTCATGACAGAAGGAATCTATGACAAACTTAGAGAGATGAGAATAGACGAGGAAGGCATTAACAGCTTGGGTAGTGATCATAAACGCATAATATTACAAATGGGATATAAAACTGAAAATAAGAACCTAGAATCAAACATTGGCAGCTCGTATCTAAATGAGAAACAAATAACAAATATAGCCGCAAGAGTCGAGGAAGAAGTAGACAAACTGCCAGGCAAAGACTGGAAATATCGTGAGCTGCTACATGTAATCACGAAAGAAATAGAAAAAGAGAAGAAAACTATTTCTTGGAAAGGAAAGAGAAAGCCAAAAAAGTTGGTGGAACAAAGAAATCCGGGATGCGATCGAGAAGCGACGTGAGGCATCACGGCAGCACAGACAAGCAAAAAAGGAGAAGCGGCCACAGGATGAAGTCAACCAAGTATGGGAAATATATTTAGAGCAAAAAATCCATTGTGCAGAAATTAGTAGAGGCAAAAAATTAAAGGCGAAAGTGAACGCTGGATGACAGAGATTCGCGAAAAGAAGAAGGCCGCGCCTAGGATATTTTGGAGCCACCTAAAAGCGCTAGGTAGGAAGTATGTCACAATGCAACAACATATGGTAGACGAAGGAGGAAATCAATTGGAAGGGTATGAAGCGCTAGGTTACATCCGAAAGGTAACAGCCGATTCGTTTAAAAAGGTCGCCCAGGGGATTCCCCCGGTGAGTAAAAGTATGCAGAAGAGTACAACCGAGGAAGATGTAGTACTTGAGAATTTCAATTGGAAGAAGGCCGAAGGAAAAATTCCTAAGCGCACTACTCCGGGCTTAGATGGGGTTCCCGTCAGCCTCATTAACGAACTAGGACATAGCACTAAAGAAGCACTGCTGAAAGCCGTAGAAAAGTGCTTAGAGGAGAGGGAAATACCAGACAGTTGGCGAAAAAGTAGAATGAACTTAATCTATAAAGGCAGGGGGGAAAAGGATAACATTCGCTCGTATAGACCGCTAACCATTACATCGGTGCTATACCGGTTGGCGATGCAGGCAGTAAAATTAAAAATAGAAACGTGGGTAGAGCAAAATGATATTTTGGGAGAACTCCAGAATGGATTCCGAATCGACAGGAGGTTAGACGATAACCTGTTTGTTCTTACACAGTGTATAGAAATATCAAAAATAGAAAACAGGCCCTTATACGTAGCTTATCTAGACATCACCGGGGCATATGACAACGTTAATCAGGAAATTTTGTGGGATATATTGAAGGAAGTGGGCATAGGTGACGACTGTATACAGCTTTTGAGGGAAATATACCGAGAAAATACAGTTTGTGTGGAATGGGAAGGAATAAGCAGCAAGGACAGCGTTGGCATTAACAAGGGGCTGAGACAGGGATGTCCTTTGTCCCCGCTGTTATTCATGCTGTACATGGTGAGGATGGAAAAAGCGCTAGAAGGTAGCAACATTGGATTTAATCTGTCACACAAACAGGCAGGCGCGATGGTTGAGCAGAAGCTTCCAGGTCTGTTTTATGCTGACGATATTGTCTTATTTGCGGACAGTCAAGATGATATACAGCGGCTGGCAGATATATGCGGAAGGGAAGGCGAGGCTCTGGGACTAGGTTTTAGTGCAACAATATGTGGATTGATGGTATTCAATGATCACGAAGACCATGCGGTCTTAATACAGGGCCAAGAAATACCAAGGGTAAGCGAGTACAAGTACCTCGGAGTGTGGGTAAATGAGGGGGATAGATATATGGAGGTACAAGAGAAAGCATCGGTAACAAAGGGAAAGAGGAATGCTGCAATCATGAAGCACAGAGCGTTATGGGGATACAATAGGTACGAGGTGCTTCGAGGGCTGTGGAAAGGTATGATGGTTCCGGGGCTTACATTTGGGAACTCAGTGGTGTGCATGAAGTCGGAGGTGCAATCAGGATTGGATGTAAATCAAAGGACTGTGGGACGCCTCGCGTTGGGCGCTCACGGCAAGACGACAAATGAGGCTGTAAAGGGTGATATGGGATGGACAGGTTTTGAAGTGAGGGAAGCGCAGAGCAAAATTAGATTTGAAGAGAGGCTGAGGAAAATGAAGGAGAGTAGATAGGCAGGGAAGGTTTTCAGGTATTTGTATAGAAAAAGCGTCGACACGCAGTGGAGAAAAAGAACTAGGAGGCTCACCAGTAAATATATGGCTAGCCGCGTGGGCGACATGGCAACAAGGAGCATTAAATGAAAAGTCAGAGAGGCGGAGAGGACTTATTGGATGACAGCGATGGAAAAGAAGCCGGCTCTCAGTGACTACCGAAATGGAAAAAACGAAATAAGGAGGGAGAGGTTTTATGATAATTCAAGGGGAAGCGCTTTACTGTTTGAAGCAAGGTCGGGTTGCCTTAGAACGCGTAGCTATAAAGCGAGATTCTGTAACGAAGAAGAACAATGTGCATGCTGTGGGGGGAACTAAGGAAACGATGGAACATGTACTGATTGAATGCGGCGATATCCACCCAGATATACGTGTGGGCACGAGTCTACATGTAGCCTTGGGTTTTAGGAACAACAATGGAAAGCTGAACACGTCCGCGATAGAAATAAGTAAGAGACGGTTAGAGGATTGGTGGCAGAAGAGTAGAGATAAAGGACAGAAATGAAGAATGGGGAAAATAAGGTCATTCTGCCTTAAGAGGCAGAGAGATGGACCGTGAATTTATATTTTTCTTTGCTATAATAGCAGAGATTTAATCAATGTAGATAAGGCATTAGGCCAACATAAAAAAGTTCTTTCGAGCCTGGTGGCAGACATGTCACCGCCCCGTTATAAAGGGGACGCTCATAGCATCCATCCATCCATCCACGCACAACACTCTCAGCACGTGCGCCTCCTTT